>BGPR01002496.1:89659-171921 GCA_013235015.1 Araneus ventricosus | reverse complement strand
AAAACTCATTTTCTAATTTTTCTGGTTAGTTGAGCTTTCCGGATACTTGAATGCCAGATAATCGAGAGTTTACTGTAAAAGCTTTTTAAAAAGTATTAACAGCTGTATTATGTTATCCGTTATACAAAGAAATAACTCTATTACGCTAGCAGCGTATAAAAAACAGCAATTGCTTAAAGGAAAAATAGCTTTTAAAAAACCCTAGCATTGAAATAGTTCTGGATTCAAATATGAAAAATAACCAGACATTTTCTATGCAAGACGTTTATTAGTAGAACACTGAACTAAAACTTAAACAAAACTCTCGTTCAAACAACAGTTATAAAAGGTTACAGTTAACATACATATAGCGTGCACAAATACTTAACACCTGAATTAATACAAAAAAGCTCTGTGGATAAGACATCCTGCACCAATAATAATTTATCTACAGCATTGCTTCATCACTGAAAATATAGAGCAAAAAAAAAAAAAAGTCACTTATAACCAAAATGTCCAGCCCATCATCATAATTAACAGGCATTACTGCCATAAAACTAATGGCTTATCAGATAAAACACAACATAAAAACTGAGAATGATCTGTTATGCTTGTCATTACAAGAAATAACCAGCTGATAACCTGTCGATGCTTGGGCTCCATATTTTTCAAATGCCCGACTTTGTCTTCCCCTCCCCTTACAAATATTATCACTAACTGTCCCCAACATAAATCTCCTTTGAATCTTTCTTGTGGAATTAAAACTTTGAATTCTAGCTTTTTATTACCTTAAAACAATATGGCTTGAATGAAAATGTAAGAAGTTTGGAAAACAATCCATATAATAACTAATACAACTTTAAAATGAACAATTATACAATACATAATTTTCCCAGCAATGCTGATCAAAAATATAAACTTAAAAAAATCTTTAGAATAGTAAAATCTTAATAAAAATATATGCAGCCAAATAAAATGACAAAAAAAGAATGAAAACGATCTTTTCCCCCAGATATTTATAAATTAAACACATTAGCATAATATTTTGTCTGGAGCAAAGAAAATCATTTGCAAAAGAATAAATAAAACTTTTTATTCCAACTAACTTCCTTTAATATTGTTCAAAAGGAATAATATATGAAGAGAAATAAAATAAAACGGGGGGGGGGGGGGAGCAAGAACCAACTTCCTTTCATGCAGCTAATAAAAGAATATATATACAGTGAAACCTCTCTGAGCGGCCACCCCTCCGTTCCGAGAAAAATTGCCCGCTCAGAGGGGGTGGCCGCTCTGAAGGGTTTTCGTTACAATTACAAGATAATTGCTATAATACATAATATAAACAACTTACTTGATGATGTTGCTTTGAGCACGCAAAAAGGTGTATTGTTATCGTATTTTGTTTAAATCTTCTGTATCTTTTTCATAGTTTTCTTTTTTTATCTTTTAATTTATATTTCAATTATTTGTTTCTGTATTATATTAGAAATAGCTGCATATGCGCCACTCTATATATTACAAAGAGTTTTAATTAATTTTTGACTAACTAATTTATAGTTAATATCTTTGTTAAATCTTGTTAATTATAACTGATAATATAAACAAGTCTGACACATGTTTCTTATTTAAAATGAAGTTTGAGACTTATCTAAAGAGAAAATAGTACTTTATTTAATAATTTTTTACATTTTTTGAAAAAAAGGATATACAACTTGTGACTGTTTCAAGTTTTTACCCTTCTCGGAAAAAAACCATTTTTTCAAGTTCGTTTTTCAGTTTAAAAAGTAAATCCCTAACTGATGCTTTTGTTAAATGGGATGGGTGAACCCACCCGGCGGCCGTTCAGAGGGGTTGGGTGGCCATGGCTAGAGGTTATTTTAATATTAGGCCTGTGGGCCGAAAAATCCGTGCCACGAAGAATTGGCCGTTAAGAGGGGTGGCCATTCGAAGAGGTTTCACTGTATAATGATAAATAAATTAAAAATGCAAGAACTAATAATAAATGAAAACATGGGAAGTGTATGAGGATAATAATGAAGAAAAGAAAAATTCGTGAAAATATGCAAATAATGCCTGAATTTACTATTTAAAATTAAATAAATAAAAATCTAATTCGAATTTTTAAAAAAATTACAGCGTTAGCTCATACTTGTACTAATTCATCACTGTGCCAAATTTGGTCCAGATAAGTCAAACGATCTGGGTGCACATAAAGAATAACACAAAAAATAAACAAGCATACATGTACTAAAAATAAAATTGCTCTTATATATATATATATATATATATAGCTTTATATATATATATATATAGATGAGAGTTTTTAATGAATGATAGTTCTGTTTTATGATCTACAAAAAGCAGCTTATATGTTTTTAAAGTTTTCTACTTGATGGAAAAAATTTTCTCGGCATGATGTCCATAAAAAATTTCACCGTGACTCCAGAATTGGAAAAATAAATAAAAAGTATTTATTAATCAGTAATGAAAATAACAGAAACTGAAATTAAAAATAGTTATTCAGTACAATTTAATGGCATCTGGTTTATTTTTCTCAATTTCGTTGACCATATGTTAAAGGATTTGAAAAAAGAAAGCTTTGCGAAAATTTTCAAAAACTCAATATTTTTCAACAAGTATCACTAGGGGTCTTGATTCACAGAAAATTCTCAAAGCAGTGAAATTCAGCATATGATTTTAATTCAATTTTATAGAAATGAACCAAGAGGACAACCAAAAATGTATTGAATGCAACAACTTTATGCTGCAAAACACAGTTTCTTGCCACTTCCCAGTAATAGCTGCTGTTGAGGAGATGTATCGTTATTCATAGCAAATGAAACCAAAAATGGAATAACTATTTAAAAAATAAATGCAATTAAAAACAGTTTTATTTAAGCATACTTTTATATCTAATTTTTAATCTTGAGATCTATTGTTTCTCTAACTCACTATCATGTGAGACCATTGGCATGGTATCAAAATTTAATTTAATTAATGATTAACTGAAAATTAAATTCTAAAATATAGGGTCAGGTGGGGTAAAATGGGTAGAAAATACCCTACTTTTAGCTTTTCACTTAAAACATATTGTCAAAATATTACTTTTTAAAACCTTTTTTTGTTTTTATCATACATTACACATCTTAAGAGTAAAATAAAGTAAGTTTCTAAGAGTAAAATAAAGTAATATGTTTGTTGGGAGATAGTTTTTAACCATATGTTTTGTATATCCATTATACCCCACCCAAGTGAAAATGGATATTAAAATGGGTAGTACTATGCAAATCTGATACAGTAGTAAATGTTAAAAAATATATATATTTATTGCAGTACAGTGATATAATAACAGTAAAAGTAAGATTTAAATAATTTTTTTATTAATTTATTTGAAAAGGCTGAAATTGTACAGTAAATTTGGGAAAAAAAATAAAATAGGACTTTTCCCCCAACATATGATTCTGTATATCTGTTATTCCTCAAAAAATTAATGACCCCTGTTTTTAAATTTTGGCTCATTCAAAAGTTTTATTATTTGATCATCTTGGATATAATCTGTATCATCTATAGCCAGAAAAATGAAAGTTGCCCATCTTAAATTTTTCAAATATTTCATTTTATAGGTATCTCCTTCAACAGCCATAATTTTGTCAATGAATTTTGGCTTGCTTTTTTCCCTCAAATATAATGCTTTTACCCAGGCACTTATTGTTAGTCCTTATCTCACAGCTGTATTTTCTGTAATATCATTTCCAGATACTTCTGAAAGGAAAATACATTGTTATTTTCTCTTTCTATTACATCTTCACTTGTTAAAATTTTACCAGCCCTTGTCTGCAGTTGTGAAATTTGAAGCTTTTGGCAATATTACTGACAATTTTAAGCATTTCAAATCTTTGTATGTTGAAGAAATTGTGCTTTGTATAACTCTTGAGGTGGAAACAAAGACAGGTTCTGAGAACTTGAAGGCATATCAGAGAAAACAGAGACATCTGGTTGGAAACTTTTGCCATCTGCCAAAGAAAGTGTTGTTTTGTGTGGAATTGATTTTAGGTTTTTAACTATAGGGTCAGGCAGGGTAAAGTGACCATACCACAAATATAAAGCTATAGCTTTGTAATGAATACATTAATTAATGTAACAGTTACAATTAATATAATTTAACAAAAGGTATTAAAGATTTTTTTGTATTTGATTAATTAATGTAACTTTTTTATTTTAGCTTTTAATAGTTAAGAACTAAGTTTAACATTTAAAATTATACTAATTGCAACATTTTAGTTGGAGAAAACAATCATTTTGTTTGTTTATGCACCAGTTTCAAGTTGGAACACCTAATTTAACTTCTCTCCTACATTTTGTTTAACTACGTTTTCATCAGATTGACTGTGCAGCAAGCATCACACAGATCACAAGAATATTTCCTCATTAACAGATAAACTGGATTTAGTATAGATATTATTTTATAGTAGTTTAATTAAGATGGGGTAAAGTGGTCATAGGGATAGGTTTAACACACATCACTGTTTTAAAATCACTTAAGCTTAATTTGTAAGACAAATGTTAGTTAAATATTAATTTAATTAAAGATATGTCCACTCATTAAATGTTGGAGTATTTTCCCTTTCAATAAAAGCTTGGAAAGAGATCTTTGAAGTAAATGATCCAGGGAAAGTGATTGCAGAATCTTTCATAAAGTGTTTTCCCCATCGCCCCCCCCCCCTTTAGTTTAAAGCTAGTGGACTGTCTTCGTCCAGAAAATGCAATCAGTGGTTTTAAAGTAGTGGACTGCTTCCCATTAATAAGTAGGAAGTAGTGAACCATATTGTAAATCTGAAACAGATATTCAGCTTAACCTAGTTAAGTTTACTGTCAGTCTGAATGGAGATTGAGAACCTGAACCATCACATATGGATAGTTTAAATCTAGAACACAGTGAAATTTCAGGTATAGCTGGTAACATAGTTTCACTTCTAAAAGATTTGAAACCAGCTGCACTTGCAACTCTATAACCACCTGTTTCAGCTAAACATAAAGTGCCCATACAAAATTCAAGAGAAAAAAGAAAACGAGTTCAAGCAAAGAATGGTGAAGTTTTGACTGAAGAAATAGTAATTAAAGAACTACAAAAAGAATGAGATTCAAGAAAACAGTTCAAAACATGCAAAGAAAAACCTAATAAAAAATTCTTTTTATTCAGTCAAGTGATCAACAATTGCAGATAGTCAGTTATCACAAAGTATTTTTGTGGATTGTTGGCAAAATATGAAGGGGGAAAATTAACCAAAGACCTTATTGGACAGGTTTTTGATAAAATAGAAGATTTATTGTCAATAAAGTAACTGAAGAGTACTACACTTTCCTGGAAATCATGATAGTGATGAAATTGAAGAGTCAGATATCTTTAGAATGATTATAGAACATTATAAATTTATAATTAGATCAAATAAATTGATTTTCTTTTAAAACTGAAGGTATTTGAGCATTTTTAAATATTAAAAAAAATCTCTGCTTACATATAATACTATTTTATGCTTATTTTTTTAATTATGACCATTTTACCCCATGTACTCCACTTTACCCCACCCCATGGGATAAAGCAATCATAAAAGCATAGCAAAAAGAAGGTGTCATAAAATTGTTGAAATCAGTTATTTCTTTTTCTTAAAATTTAATGCAATGTGTTCTTCAATAATGTAAAATAACAACTAAAAAATTTGAAGTATTTCAACAATTTCTTATATTTATGATCTACCTAAGTTGCAACATGTGGATTTTAAGACCATGTTACCCCACCTGACCCCACACTAAAAATCCCTCCGATAACTACATCTAGCCATAAATTTTAAAGATTAAACAATTACGCACTCCTTTTAATGAGAGAAAACTGGTAATTTTCCTGATCCTTTATATGCAGGATTTTTTTTTTAACTAGTCAGGATATGGAATATTTATGTTTCATTAATTTTCAATTTATCATAAATGAATGATTTATTTAAAGAAAAAGATGCTGTATCTATCCTACACAAGATGCAGAATGTTAAGCCTAACCATATACACATTTTCTAAATATGAGATTAAAAAAAAGAAGATTTTTTTTCCTTCCTTGGCTGTAAGTTGAAGCAGTAGTAGTTACGTAAAAAAAAAAAATTATGCCGCTATAATAAGAATTCCGTAATAATCTGGTTCTGACAGTGAAAGTTAGAACACATAACATGTAGCATAAACTTGTCCACTTCAGTTTAATGTGTTACCAGTCACTTATAAAGAAATTGTGAAAATCTCAGTTGAGGAATGAAAGTCAGAACAGTTAACTATAATATCCAACTCAAAAAACTAGAAATATAATTAAAAATCTGCTGTTTTATAAGCCACACATTTTGACTACCCATTTTACTCCCCTGACCCTATTAAAATAGTGTATTGTAATCAAGAACGTACAAGAGTACAAAATTCCAAATCTTTGCAACATCAGAAAGTGTAAAAATGATTACAAAATTCTATCTTTAAAAACAGAAAACAAATCAAATTAAATAAAAGTGGTTACAGAATAATAATTAAATTTTAAAACAAAATATTAAGTTTCAACAATTATTAAATAAATATTTGCCTTAACATAATAACATGCACATCAACATTAAGAAGGAAGCCGATTTCTGCACGAATTTATTTGCAGCTGAGCACAAAAATCATGACCCATTCACACAGAGCATAACATTTTATTACAATGTGCTTAAAAAAATTTCATTAATCAGCAATAAAAAATCTATAATAGTTTTTCCTGGTCTTGTATATATTTAAAATGCAATTACAGTTTTGGTATTTAAATATCTTGCAATTATATAAAATATATATTATTTAATATTAATTTAAATAATATATATTTGTACCATAATAGTGTGTATACCCATTTAATTAATACAATAATCATTTGTATTAATACCATATTAGTGTGACTCTTATTTCATTGCCTAAACATACAGTTGATAATTTGATTTTTTTTTAATAAATACTTTTTCTGTGAATAATTTGTTACAGTTAATACAATAAACAGCAAGCATTTTTTATGATGGTTTAATAAGACAATGGCAAAGAATGAGAGCTACCTTCTTTTAACTTTATACTTAAACAGGCATAGTGCATTTGCTTTCTCAATTATGAATATAGTAGGTATATAAAGATTCCAGTCTCATTCCAAAGAAAAATATTCAATACTCTTTTCCCCAACAATTTTTGTAACTTTAAAATAAACTGCAGCAATTGAAATAAAATTAATTAACTTTTTAAATAGATTTATTTTAGTTCTGATTAACAACCGGTTTTGAAGTTATATGAGGACTATTCTGGGATAGACAGCATAATTCTGAACCATGGTCAGATGATAAGTACCTAACTCTCTGAACTTCCATGCCACACCAGCAGGAGGACGTCTAAACCATAACATATTTAATATGCACCAGATCTGTATATACGACAAATTTCCATGGAATAGTGTCTTGAACCTACAACTCTTCACTCCCGGAGCCGAGAGTCTATCCTGACCTACTTTTCAAATAGGAATAATGATACTAGTTGTATATTTCTCAAGATAATTGTTTACTTTTATATTACAACAGCACTTGCATACACAGGGCCTTTTTAACAAATTTAAGCACCTTAGACTAGAGTAATTTGGCGCTCCAACAGAACCGTAACTAGTGATCGATGTATGTTGGGGTTTATTGGCCCAAGAGCCATATTTGACTAAGCTGTGCCAAACATATGGTGGACAACCATAACTAGGGATTTGAGAGCCTGTGGACCAACAAAAATAACTATATAATGAAACAATTGAAGCAAAAAAATTTCATCTGTTCTCTCATTAATGCCTACAATTTCGTAAATCAACAACTTTTCAAAATGGGATTTTGTGAGCCGACTTCTTTTGCACACATAATTTAGGATTTTTTTTTTCTAAATTATCTCTATTATGAATATTTTTTGAAATGATATACTTGTGTAGGTAAGACTCAAGAACAGGAGGCGGTATCTCACCAAACTTTGAAATCGCACCAACCATCCAAAAAGTCGCCAAATATTCGACATCTTGGATGGTTTCAAGATGGCGGCGATTACCACATTTGGCGACAAAAAAAAAATTCAACTTGGCGGACCGCCTCCTGTTCTTAAGTCGAACCCTTGTGTATATATAATTACAGAATCGATGGCTGTCAGGTTAAAAGCTTTTTTTGGTACTTCCAACATATTCAAAATTATAATTAAATAAATGTTTTGGTACAGTATTAAAACAAAATCAGTCTAGTAAATTTTTAAGCGCCTTTAAATCACTAGTGCCCCTAAGTCCACTGAATAAGATGGCCATGTGCATACAAGTATAGAACTTCATGCCTCAATGTTGGTACAAAATTTCTTTGAATGATTTAACAATATCTTTATAATTTAGCACTACCATATTCCATCAAGTAACACTTCATGCCAACATTTACACTTACTGACCTTCTGGTGGAACCTCAAAGTAAATTATATTTTTTAGCCTCCATTGCTATATTATGACTTTCCATTTTTGCTTCACTAATCGAACCCTAGTAATATAGTAGAAGGAACAATGAATAAGAAAGTATATTCAAATTTAAAACTGAAAGAAATTCTTGCACAGATTTTGCAATTAAGTGCCTATAAAAATTATTAAGATAGATTTATTGAAAAATAAGATTGCTTTTCACTTATAAGGTGCAAGAAATGAGCATTAAAACATATTTTTCTGAAACTAATTTGTGCGTTACTTACCAGATCGGATTTTAAGTTCTTTCTTTCCACAGATAAATCCACATAGCCTGTTAAGATGTGTTTAGAAAAATCGACTTCCAAATGCAAATCTATATCTGTTACAATTACACTTTCAGGATTCGAAAATGAATTAGGGTCATTTTCACTTAGTCTTTCTGCCATTATTTAATCTGAAAGTTTGTTTTAAGGAATAAGATGTAAAGTTGTTATCACGCCTTATTCTAAGAAGGGAGTCTAGTTATAAAGAAAAGATTTGTTCGATATGGATAAGACTTCAGAACAGTTTTTTTTAAATCATAGCAAGATAATACATTTCTCGAGATCCGATAATGATAATGACGAAGCTGTGTGAGATGGCTCGCTCCTTGGCTGCTTTATCTCCAATTACCCTTAGTTCAAATTCTGAGATCGCGAGAAAAATTGAAAATGTCAATGAAAAATTAACCAGATCCCGGTCTTATTATGATCACTGATGAAGCTATTTGAGATTAACCAGATCCCGGTTTTATGATGATGATTGACGAAGCTGTTTGAGAGTAACCAGAATTTGAATTAAAGAGTTATTTGAGATTAACCAGATCCGATATCTTAACACATCATAACAAAACAATAACTAAAACAGCGCGTTGATTTTCTAATTTTTTCAGCTTTGCTCACTATTTCTTAGCAAACAATTTAAAAATTGGCTTTGCAGTTAGCATGGTATGAGTTCTCATAATTCAGTATTTGTATGAAAGCAAAAATTACTATCTATTTTTAAAACTTCAATTAATTATTTTGTGAAAAATTTATAAATAATTAATCTAAAAGCTTGTTTCAAATGTTATTGTTTTACGTCATCTGTATAAAAAAATGAGAACATCTCAACTTAATCTTAAATTTATCGACCAATGGTTGCGTCCCACGTTTATCGCTAATCACACGTCAGTTTACCAGTTTTAAAGGTACCTTTAACGAGAAAGTTGACAGCAAAACACCGGTTTCTGTGTGGCGAGTAAAACGTTGTGTTGTCGCCTTTCTTTCAATATGAGGTGGCTTTATTTGTTAATTTTAGGAGTTATTTTACTCTCTGGTGTAAGTTATGCCGAAGAAACTGACGAACCTGTAGTTGAACAAGACATTGGTAGCAGCCGAGAAGGTTCAAGAACCGACGATGAAGTTGTTCAGCGAGAGGAGGAGGCCATCAAACTTGACGGACTTAATGTTGCCCAAATCAAAGAACTCCGGGAAAAGGCCGAGAAATTCACCTTCCAAGCCGAGGTAAATCGAATGATGAAGCTTATTATTAACTCTCTATATCGTAACAAAGAAATTTTCCTTAGAGAACTTATTTCTAATGCATCAGACGCACTAGATAAGATCAGAGTATTTTCCCTGACCGATAGAGCTGCTCTGTCTGCTACCGACGAACTTTCCATACGAATTAAAAGTGATAAAGAAAATAATGTACTTCATGTGACTGATACTGGTATTGGCATGACCAAAGCTGAATTAATTCAGAACTTGGGAACTATAGCAAAATCGGGTACTTCGGACTTTTTGCAGAAAGTTTCAGAGTCTAGCAGTGCTGCAGAATTGAGTGATATGATTGGACAGTTTGGTGTGGGTTTCTACTCCTCTTTCCTAGTTGCTGACAGAGTTGTTGTCACCAGCAAGCATAATGAAGATAAACAACACATCTGGGAGTCTGATGCCAATTCCTTTAATATTGTGGAAGATCCTCGTGGTGATACTCTTCTTCGAGGAACAACGGTCAGCTTGCAAATGAAGGAAGAAGCTCGTGATTTCTTGGAAGAAGATACATTGCGTAATCTGATTAAGAAGTACAGTCAGTTCATCAACTTTCCCATCTACTTGTGGACCACCAAAACTGAAACAGTCGAAGAACCTGTTGAAGAGGACACAAAAGAAGAGAAGACTGAGACTCCTATTGATGAGGAAGAAGATGCCAAAATTGAAGAAGAAAAGGAAGACAAACCTAAAACTAAGAAGGTAGAAAAAACGGTCTCCGATTGGGAGCTGATTAACATTTCGAAACCAATCTGGACCAGGAAGCCTACAGAAATTAAAGATGAAGAGTATGACGAATTTTACAAATCCATAACTAGAGATACTACAGATCCACTGGCTAAAACTCATTTCGTTGCTGAAGGAGAAGTTACGTTCAAATCCTTGTTATTCATTCCAAGTGTTCAGCCATCCGAGTCTTTCAACAGATATGGTTCAAAGGTTGACCACATTAAATTGTATGTCCGAAGAGTATTCATCACTGACGACTTCCAGGACATGATGCCCAATTACTTGAGCTTTGTTAAAGGAGTAGTCGATTCTGATGATTTGCCTTTGAATGTATCTCGAGAAACCTTGCAACAGCATAAGCTTTTGAAAGTTATCAAGAAGAAGCTTGTGCGAAAGACCTTGGATATGATTAAGAAGATACCTAAAGAAGAATATGAAAAGTTCTGGAAAGAATACAGTACAAACATTAAATTGGGTGTCATTGAAGATCCCAGTAACAGAACAAGGCTAGCTAAACTCGTCAGATTCTTGTCTTCTCATGACACCAAAAACTTTACTTCTTTGTCAGAGTATGTGGAAAGGATGAAAGAAAAGCAAGAACACATCTATTATATGGCAGGTGCCTCTTTGGAAGAAGTTGAGAAATCTCCATTTGTGGAGAGATTGATAAAGAAGGGCTATGAAGTTCTTTATCTTACTGAAGCTGTAGATGAATATGCTGTCTCTGCTCTTCCAGAATTTGAAGGAAAGAAATTCCAGAATGTTGCAAAAGATGGACTGAGATTAGATGAAGGTGAAAAAGCTAAAGAAATCCAGGAAACCTTGAATAAAGAATTCGAACCTCTGACAAAATGGCTGGAAGAAGATGTTCTTAAAGATAAGATTTCCAAAGCTACAGTATCTCAGCGTCTGCACTCTTCACCATGTGCATTGGTTGCCAGCCAATTTGGATGGACTGGTAACATGGAAAGGTTGGCTCGTAGCAACGCACACAGCAAGATTCAGGATACTACCAGGGAATATTATCTGAGCCAAAAGAAGACTCTTGAAATTAACCCTAGACATCCATTGATGAAGGAACTTTTGCGTAGGATTCAGTCTGATAAATCTGATGAAATGGCAAAGAACATGGCCAATATTATGTACGAAACTGCTACATTGAGATCTGGTTTTATGCTATCGGACACTTCAAGTTTCGCTCAGCGAGTTGAGGTCCTTCTACGTAAAACATTAGGTGTTTCGGAAAATGCTCGGGTTGATGAAGAGCCAGAGATCTCGGAAGAAGTGGAGGACGAAGAACAAAAGGCTGAAGATGATGACGAAGATGAGCAGGATAAAACAGAAGAGCATGACGAGCTATAAAATGTGATTTAGGCAATTAAACCTAATAACATTGACTTTTACATTGACTATTCAGTGACATTTCATCATTTTCATCACTCATACTTCATAGTTATTTATATTTTGACTGTGTAGTTAAAAAAATACTTCCGTCACACTTGTATGTGTTCTGTGGAATGTAGTCAGGTCATTCAAATTAACTGCATTGTGCACCAATAATAGTAAAATGTCTTGCCGTGCAAGTCTTTGTTATTTTTTTTACAAAAATAAAAAGACTATATACTTATTTTGTTGTCTTAAAGGTATGGATTTTGTCTTCACTAGTGATATTCAATTATTTACAGCTTATTCCGTGTTAAAATTGATTTAAAAATTTGAAGAATTTCATAAAAACTTTGAAGTTAAGCGAGTTTTCACTTTAGCCAACTAAATGTAATTTTATTTGGAAATCTTATTTGAAATTACTTAATGTTCATAATCAGTTAGAATGCGTATTTAGTATTTATGATCAACTTTAGTTAAGTTATAAATTACTTCTATTTGATATATGCTTGAATTCTTAATGAAATAAACTTTTAATGTATAGCTTTTAAAATTTATTATATGCTTAATCAATATTTTACTGAATTGGAAAAAATCAGTTTCATAATTAATAAGTTAGAAGCATTGTGTGTTGAAGGAACTTTGACAATTTAATAGTATAGAATGATTTTGTGGGATTACAACTTGTTTTCAGGCATATTTATAAAATCTAAAATGATTTGAATCTTGCTTAGTTAATTATGATATATATCTAAATATATATATAAGCCTGTGATTTATTTTGAAAACATTTTTAGAAAAAGAATTTTTATTAAGACTAAAATATAATTTTAGTATAAAATTATGACATAGGAAAATTAAAATTTTATACTTTCTTAAAAGATTACGTAACATTAAAATTTGTCAGCTTTTAAGTAGGTATTTTAAATAATTTTTAGCTGTTAACATTAAAATGTTATCTTTTTTATAAATTTAAATATTAATTGACAGATAAATTAGACATTCAAAGTCTTTTTTTTTTCAGAATCTTAAACTCATTATCTTTTGTAAGTTAATGAAGATATTTGTTAAATATATCTTGAAGATTTCATGATATTGACTTGCTTATTACTTTCACCCATGTATGTTTTTAGAATGCAAGATGGAATTTTGAACATGTGTATAAAAATATTTTGTATTGAGATGTATGATCAGAGTACCCAGCAAGTTATATTTTAAAAAATTTAATTATTGATAAATTTTAACCTATTTTAGGTATTAAGATAAAACTTAATTTCAGTTGAATACTGTAAATTCAGCATTTGTTTACAGAAATATTTTTTAAACAGATTCAAATGCGATTTGTTATATTAAGAATTTAATGGCTGAAAACCATGATAAAACTTGACCTCTTAATTGTGCTATCCACATCTCGAGTGTTCTATAATTTTGAATGAATCATTGCAACATATTCTAAAAATGAAAAGTAACTCGTCTTTTGACTATATAGCATAGGATGCAACATAATTAAGGGCTTAATAAATTGGCTTTGGACAACCTAAATCTTACTGGTTATTAATAAGCACAGACTGTAGGACACTTAAAGTTCTTAAACATTTCCAAGAATAAATTCAACATGGCCGATGTAATAACCTATTTTGCTAATTGATCATTCAAAGCATGTCGGTTATATTTTAAAAGAATATTCTATTATTAACCAGTTGTAATTTTAATACCATTTAAAAACTTGGTAATATCCAACAGATCATATAAAAAAAATTTAACTAATGATGAATGTTAATTGAAAAAATAACTTCAAAATAAACTTTTCTTCATTGATTGTATTTAAGAACACTTAATTGGAAACTATGGTATATATCTCTAATATTAATAAAGATGAATGTTTATGTGTCTTGTCTGTTGGCGGTCTACAGGACAGACTGTTGAACCTAGAGCTACCAAATTTGTTACAGGCATACTTTGGAGAGAGGGAATGTGCACTTGGAGACATTTAAAAAAAATTTTAATTCAAATTTAAATTACTTAAATGAACCAAATTTCATCGTTTTTTGCCAATAACTTCTGAATGAATTGATTGACAAAAAAAATCTTGCGTCATTTTAAAGATAAAAAAATTATATTTCCAATTATACTAGTTTTATTGTTAAAAATTTTATCTATTTTTTAAGACTGAATTTTAAACTCGCTGGTTGCCAGAGTAAAAATTGACATAGGGGAGTTGGGACGTAGTAGCCGTAAATGTCATGGCCGCGTGCATCTTCAAAACAATATTATTGATGTAATCTCTTCAATAGAACTTATACTAAAATTGGAACGATACAGAGAAGAGTAGCATGGCCCCTGCGCAAGGATGACACGCAAAATGAAGTATTCCACATTTTAAACTCTGATCTGCGAAATAAACTTAAGCTATCTAGCCTTAAAGAGTTCATTCTAAAATTAGCCTAAAAAAATTCTTTGCAAATCTCCCTTATATTAAAAATTGCTTCATGTAAATCGTAAATGCACCAGATAAATTTTATATAAAATAATTCGTTGCTTTTCAACTTTCTTTGCCCTTCTTCCTCCCCTTCCCATTTTTTTTTTTTTTTCCTATATTCCGCATGACAACTGCTGCAAGCATTCCCTCACATGGACTAGTTAGCGCAGGCAGTTGGATATGTTTCTCCACCCTGGATACAAATTTTGATCGAGTTTTGCCTTCGTTGGAGTCTACAAATAATTCGTCACCTTCTTTCCCTGTTTTGGGGAAAAGGAAGTATTGCATTTAAATTCTTCCAATACTCTCATTTAACGTTTGCTTATTTTATAAATGCTTCTCAAATTTTAAAAATTTCTAGCCACTCGAAATGCTTACTCGTAATTATTAATTTTAGCGGTACACTGTTGAATGGTGATGTGCGTTTTTATATTTTACTGTGCTCCGGAGAGAGAATAACTATTATCCAAATGTGTGCCTGTTCTAGTTCATTTATTATTTGGCAATTTGTGTTTTTATAGTTTATAAATATTAAATTTCTTAAGTGTGTGTTTGTTGTTTTGTTATGCACAGAATTATTAGATTTTTTTTCAAGCATTTCAATTCAATAATTTTTATTTATGAATGGATGTTTTTATTGACTAGATTTAAATGGTTATGAATGTAGTTTTGCATTTCATAAAATGTAGTCAATTTTTTTTTACAGAAAAAATGTTATTTTGAGTTTTAATGTGCAAATTATTTTTAGCTGAGAAATATAATTATTGTTCTTCAAATTTTTCATTACTTATTAAAATCTTTTTCATTTTTGAAGAATCTTTTTACTTATCATTTTAAACAGTTAAATATAAGGGATTAACTCAAAGTTCATTACATGCAAAAACATCCTGTACATTTTTGTTTTGTGTGTAATGAATTTAAATTCAGTTATACTAATTAACCTGTTCACTGTTCGTGTTTTTAAATTCATTTCTTTGTCCTTATTGCAATTATTGCTTTCGGCTTACAAAAATTGAAATGTTTAAAATGTCGGTCTTGATTGCTTTATTACTATTAATATAAGATTGGTGAACCAGCTGGTCGCCGTAGGCGGCTAGTAAGTAATACTTTTGAAGTTAGTAAGTATAATTTCATTGGACCTGGTTACAAGAACTTGAGTTAGCTTTGGTTTCTATAAAAAATTATATTGAAGTATATTGCTGTTTTTGGTAACCAGCTGGTTCAGCCATCATATAAATGCTATTTATTAATTATGAAAATTCATTTAATTTTTGATAAGCTGAAAGTATCAAATGTTTCAAGAAATGAATTGAGAAAATACACACACACACACACACACACAAAAAAAACCCCTATATTATTCGAACTATGGGTATACATTAAACCGAATTAGAAAATGCAGTAAATATTTTGAATCGTATGAAGTTAATGATTTAGACCCTTGAATCTAACTGTTTAAAGTATTTGGTAGAATGCTTCTTTAAAAATGAGATTTAATGAAGATTACTTTTTATTTTGGTTGTGTACAGTTCTAATTTAATTATAAGAATTATGTATTTAGCTAATTATAAAGTATATTTTTAAGTTAATTACAACACATAAATGAATAACAAATAATTGTATAGTGTTATTTTTAGTGGTGATTTTGTTTGTTTTAATCCTAAATATTAGCAAAATTATTTTCTTGCAAAATGCATAACTAAATATATCTAGGACATATGAAAGTCATCTTAATCATTTATCCACATTCAGAATCCTCGTATAACCCAAACGGGACATAACATAGATGATCGGTAAAGAATTTAATGGTTCTTTTGAAGTAAATTCTTTACTAAAAATAGGTTGAAGACCTACCTGATACTAATGCTTATTTAGCTGATTAGAAATTACATACTTAAGCTAATACAGTGAAACCTGTCTAACAATATTTTAAGGACCTAGAAAATGGATTGTTTTAGACAGCTTGAGGATTTGTCATCCAATATTTATGTGCATGCATTAACGTACTAATATATTTTACTGCGCTTATTGATGGGTACCGCTATTATCTGACGTTTTAAATCGTAGAGTCATTTTTCAAGGGGGGGGGGGCAATTGGGATTGTGCTGCACTAGTTTCCAAAGAGGTCAAATTATGATTATAGACTGGTGTTTCCAAAGTGATTGTTGTTTTAGGCAGGTTGAAAATGCATTGAGCAAATAGGAATTCTGTCTGGACTAAAGAAAATATCTATATAGGCAGACATAATTGTTATACACAGGTTTCACTGTAAGAAAACATAAATAATGACATTTAATGGCAACAGATGTTTTTCTGTTGAAATGAGAAAAATTACCATTTTCTTATGAAACTAAATATTTATATATAGCTTCAGAAGTTAGGCAACCATCAAAATAATTCATTTACACGTAAAATGCATCGAATGAGAAATCGGATGCAGAAATAGAAGTTATTTTATACTTAAAATCTTGGAGAGAGAAATTTAATATCTGTTACTGGCAATGTATGAAATGTCGGCATTCTTTAGAATGTCTAGGCATTTTATTGAATGCTGGGCATTTTTAGTCAAAGTATGAAATATGAGAATTATTACATACTTTCCCTAGGCATCATATATAATACTTAAGCATTCTATAGAATGACAAATGCTATTTAGGTAAAGTTTGAAAAGAAGGTCACGATAAGACCATTATTTAAAAGACGTGCATACTTTAAAAATGCAAATGTTATTTTGAAAAAATAATGAACGAGTTAAAAAACTTTTATTCAAAATACGTAAAGAAAAAGGAAAGTTGTAAAAAACAAAATTTATGCCTTTCGTATGACAAAACAAAATGAAACATTAACCTACTGGTTGCATCAATAAAGGAAATCATTTTATTTTGAATTGCACTTAATTTTATTTCTTAAAAAAATGAATCAATGATGTATTTCATACTTTGCCGGTTTGTCATTTGGCATTCTATAGAATGTCTAGCAAATGTGTGAAATGTTATCTTTTTGTACATTGCCAGTCAGTTTTCGGCATTCTATGAAATGCCTAGGTATTCTATAGAATGCCGGATTTCAAACTTTGCAGGTAACATCTATAATCTATTGTTACTTTTTCATGCTAAAATAGTATCCAAGATATAATGATCTTTTTTAACTGATGAAAAACAAGGAATAATGAAGTAAGTTTTACTTTCATTACAACAAGGGATATTGTTTCAAAACATAATTTTTTTTAAATTAGGGAAATTATTTTCAGTAACTAAATTGACATGGTTATAAAGGTAATTTTTTGATTTTAAGACAGTGTAAAAATTATTTTTGTACAATATTGTTTTTGGAGTAATCCCAGAAAATGTTAAAATTTTGTTTAATTAAAACTTTAAAAAGGATAATAAAAAAATGGTGCTCCTAAGGTGTATATTCTCACCTTTCTAAGTATTGCTGGCTTTTCGATTGCCATTCATGACTTCTTTTAGGACTAAACAAACATTTATTAGAATATTAAAACACAACTATTGCACTTCGTATCTGCGTTCATCGTAACTTCGTTCAACCGTACTCGTCTCTCTTATTTTAGATCAAATTCAAAGTAGCTGAATATCTGACTGCTGCCACTCACCTGATATCGTACACTGTTATAACAATAAATAAGTTGAAGTCATGCTTTTGTCAGGCATAAATATTAAATATACTTACATTATATGTGAGAAGTTCAACAGTGTACCTTGTAGAGTGCTAACAGATAAGTATGCACACACATTTGCTTTTATTATTAGTAGATATTTAAACTTTCAGTCTGTATAAATTGTGCTAAACAAAATTGTCATTTTATTTATGTGATATTCACATTGTTTTATTACAATAATAAAAATATACATTAATTATATAGCCTGATTTTAGTAAACAAGACACAGACTGGGATTTTACAACAGCATTACAGTTTTAGATCAACAATTTTTCAAATGTTCAGGATTCGCTGACTTTTAACTTGCTTGAATATATAAAATGTATAAATATTTAAAAATCATTATTTTGGAAAAATCCTTGCAATGTTTATTCTATTTTATTATCAGTATCTGTATGAAATTTACATACAGATTACAATAGCCTTGAACATTTAAGAATCCAACTATGATTTAATAATCATGATCAAATTTGTATTCTAATGGCAAAGAAAGTAAACAATTTATTAATAATTACAACTTGTGCCATAGATTGATAGTATTTGTGGAAAATAGTTTTTGAGGTAAATAAAAGATCCATCATTTACAAAAAAAAAGTGATAAAAATTAAGAAAAATGTGTGAACAAAATTGTGTATAAATGTCACCTAAATTTAATGATCTATCAAACAGCAACTAATAAATAAAAGTATTTATCAGATAATGATATCTTGATAGAGGAGGATTAAAAAATCCAAACTACCAATCTAATGGGTATTTATATGTGTAATGCGCTTGAATGGCAATATATGAGAAGAAATAGCCAAATGATTTTCAGACGAATTATCAACCTGAAACTGATCTCATAAATTTTTTTTCTGTTAATAAATGTTTTTTGAAAATATCAGTAAAATTTCAAAACACATGATACTTTCTACCTAGGATTCTATACTGAAGGAATTTTGTCAAAGGTATTTTTTTTTTTTAAATTGCCACAAAAAAATTTTTTTCTCAGAATTAACCCTTAAAAGCCCGACTTTAAAAATTGATTTTAAAATGTTTTTTGACTTTCTTTTCTTGAATAAAACATGGGAAAATACTTTTAAAAATCTTATTTTGCTCTAAGTAAGGTTTATGGCTAAAAACCAGTTTGTTACCAACTGACAATGGGCTTTATTTTGGGGGGGGGGGGGGGTTCCTTGATAAAATTCTATTATGTTGAATACAGATAAATTTTAATAAATAAGAATACATATAAGGAGTTACCTTCAACAAATTGTTGAACAGAGGTTCCCAATCTTTTTTCCCTTGCGTACCCCTTGATTACTCTTTTATCTTATTTTCGCATACCCCTTTCTATTGCATCCACCCCTAACCATCAGCCTATGCAACAAAGTTTTTATCAATAATGTTAAGGGCTTAGGTTTAGATTAAGAGTCAAATGACTCGAATTAATAACAGTTGCAGGACTTTTGACTTTACATTTTTATTCCATTTCTAAAATAATATTAGTTCAACACCAAAACAAATGAAAGCCAGATGTAACAATTTTGCAGAAATTTATATGGACAGCTAAATAAACTATTCAAGTGTTATAGTTGTTAAATAGCAAGTATTCACTTGGGGAAATAAAATTCTTTAACTTTTTTAATCCCCTATGTTTTCTTGTTTCCACCATTACTGACTTTATTTCACATACCCCCAGGTTGGGAACCTCTGTTATAGAATAAAATATGGTATTCTCAAGTATACAAACAAAGCTAAAAAGATGCAGCCTCAAGTAAAAAACATCAAATTATTTTTTTATCAGCACTCAGGCTGCCATCTATATATTGTAAATTGATTTAATAAAAATTTCAGTATGTATTCTATTGGCCACAACCAACATTACAGCTTTGGTTGTATTCTCAAGATTTTAGAAGACAAAACTGTGTGTGTTGTTTAAAAGCAACACTGGACTTTTAAGGGTTAAGATTTAAGAAATGAGAAAAATTTTCTTACTTGTAAGGTTCGATGGAAATAATAAACACTAATTTAAATGCTGTTCATAAAAAAAATTTGTATTTAAACCTAAAATGCCATTTTATGTTTCTTTCTTTAAATCAATCTTTACATGTAATAGTATATACTAGCCGCCTTCAGCATCAATTCAGCTTTTTCACTGGAAATACTGATTTTGGTTAGTTTTGATTGAATGTCTTATGTATAATTTGATATTCATGGTTCCCTTAACAAAGTAATTTTAAACTACAAATTATGATTGGCATTAAACCCATGTTTTTTCAGTAGCTTGTGCGTGTTCTGCTCATTGTCCACATGAACGTCCCTAATGAAGTGAATGAGTGAAGTAATTATCTATATAATCTAGCATTTAATTGGATGTTGTCGGCACTAACTTCACTTTCTTATCCCTGATAGAAAATATGCATTTGATTTCAACATTAAAATGATGCATTTTATGCCCAGCAGCATATTATCTGAATTAAAACTCACCAATAAAAAGAATTAAAGATTAGCAACCATAAATCTGAGCTAACTAGATATATTTCTTAATATACTTACTATCATAGAGGACTTTGTTTACAGATTTCACAGAAAAACTGATGAAATGAATAAAGAAAGTAAAATCCATTAAGGATATGTGTTACCTTAGCTTGCAACAATGGATGAAAAACATGCAATTAAATATTTGTATAAACAATGAATATGGAATGAATTTCATTGCAATGTTGTAAATTATACATAAAAATATTTTTGAAAATTTATTCAAAAGAACAACAGAAAGAATTGGACGAATTAAAAAAAATAATTTTTTTGAATTTTAAGATGGTGCTAAGATTTTTGTGTGATAATATTTCTGGAGGTTAGCAATGGAAGATGCTGAAATTTTGTTTAATTTTTATTAACTAAAATTCTAATTAAAAATTTGAAAAAATGGTTCAGAGATGCATATTCCCAACCTCCAGAGTACATACATGCCAAATTTGGTAGCTGTAGGTCTAATGGTCTGTCCTGTGGAGTGCCAACAGATACATGTACACATTCACTTTTATTTTTAGTAGAGTTATGTAATACATTATTTTTCAACTAAATGCGATAGTTCAATTTTTATTTCTGATCAATTCATAGATTCATCTTTTTAATCCTTTCTGTAAAAGTTTAATTCCTCAATGCCCCAGATTGGAGTTGCAAATCAGAAAAGAATCCATTCTCATTTTTAAAGCTAATAAATCTACCACTGTGCCTCTAAGTTAAATCTATTCTCTTCTCTCTTTCTCTTTAAACTCCACCCAGAGTGTCTGTAATCACACTCTTCTTTTACTTTTTTACTAACTATACTTTTTTTATATATGTCCTTCATTTCTCTTTATTTCTTATGTATAAATTTAAACTTATTAAATAAATATATATTTGGATATCTATGTGTTATGAAAGAAAATATGGAAAAGCTGATGAAAAATTTGTAAGGATCTTTATTTCTTAACAAATGTAGGAATTTTTAAATATTTTTAGTTGCATTTTAGCAAAAAGTTTTTACAGTTTTTTATTTCTGTCACAATTGTAAATCAATTAATATTGAAGTGGAGGTTACAAGGGATTTTTTTTGTATATTGGTACACATTGTATATCTTTAAAATATAGCAGTTCTGCATTTTAAAGATTTTTATATAAAGCAAGTGCATTTGAAGTATATTATATTTTTAACATGGTGATGTTCTAGGCTGGTGTTCTTTCTTTAAATTGCATGTTGTAAAAATCTCTATGCAGTATGCAGAGAATGCAACAGGTGATGCAATCAAGCTAGATGAAGACAAGACAGTTGAATGAAATCTAAAACATTATCATGCTACAATGTTTTGGATACATGCTACCAACTTTCCTTTGTTTTAGTGATTTTTTTTTTATTTTTTAATTGAATTTGCATAATTAATCTGTTTTGTTAATGCAGCGTCAACTAAAAATTTGGTAAAATAATTATTAGACATTAAAAAATCATAAAGACAATTTCTTGTCCCCCCCCCCTCCAACTTCGAGAAAGAAAAGTGAAATCTGATTGTCATCATACTTTTAATTTAAATGATAGTACCATTAACATATTTGTTACTATCTTTTCTAGTACCAAATATGTTAATGGTGCTATCTTAAGTTCTAGCTTCACTAGTTCTTACTGAAGCTAGATTTTTTTTTGTTATTTCAATTTGAAAGAAAAATTACATATACACTCCTTCACTGAATTTATTGACTTGCAAATACTACTCTTACTAAGAAGTTTGTAAAGCGTCATAAATTTTTACAAACAGCATAGCAAAACTCCCACTATTTTCTACAGTTAAATGTTTGTAGATATTTTACAAATAAAATGTATTTAATTTTTTATTATAAATGAAAATAAATATATTTCATTTACATTTCATATTTTAAGTTGCAGAAAATTTTATAAATGGCACTAGTGTTTAAAGTAAAAACTGACGAAAAATTGAAAAAACCTCCACGCACTATTTCGAAGCTTAGAAAATGTTATATTATTCCTATTAAAGTTTTACATGATATGCTTAAAAAGTATTGGATTGAATTGGTCATTCAAACTTTTCAGTGCGTTTTGATGTGGCAGTGTAGAAGACGGCTTTCTCGCAAGTGTATATAAACTTTTTAAAAACTAAAGTTAAATTATACTTTATCAATCGCTTTGGATTTAAAACGTGAGCTAAAAATTATTGTAATTGACTTAGATGCTTTTTTATGACTGATTTCAAAATTCATCTCTTCTTTTTCTGTAATGGTCTACTACTTCAAAATTTCGATTTTAATTTCTGGCATCATCCGGAAACAAGTTGAATAGTGTTTACTTTCAGTTTCGGTCTTGTGTATCATTTATCAGTCAAACTTTGCTGAATTCGCTTCTTTATAAGAAAATCTTTACTATCTCAGAATTTTGTACATGAAATGCAGTATCGTTTCTTTTTAAAAATATTAACAAGTTTAAAGAAATGCAGTGGAAGAATTGCGTATTTATAATTTTATGTGGTTTTTGTTTCGCTTTTGCTCGTTGCAATTTTCGAAATGACTCGTATATTATTTATAAATCTTCATCAGTTCTGTCTCTGAATGGCATTTGGACTGCTGTAAACTTAAACGGGAGTATGTACTTAATTTATATATAATTTTCAATAATATAATTTATTTATAAATAATTTTCAAAAGATTAATTTTTTTACTTAACCAATTAAATAAGTTTTAAATTATATTCCATTTCAATGTGTTTAAAAAATGACAATATTTTTATGTGCCTTTGGAATATTTCGCATTTATGCCATAATTTACTAATGTTGCTTAAAAATTCGCATAGATCATGGATAATCGTTTTCAGATAACATGGATAGAAAGTTGCTGTATATTTTGTATCATTTTCTTTAAGCTATGAAATATACTTTTTTTTCGTAGGTATTATAGTCAAAACTAAGGTACCTGGTAGTATTTACACTGATTTGCAAAGGAGGAATATAATTCAAGATCCATATTTTGGTGAAAATGATGTTTTATACAGTTGGGTTGGCCATGATAGTTGGACTTTCAAGAAGAAATTTAAAGGTTCGTTTTAAGCATTTTATTGAAATGTATTATGATTAAATCATTTATTTTTCTGTCAATGTAAATTTCTTTTTCCTAAGAGGCCTTTCAAAATTCTGTATAAATATTTTCGCATTGTTTTTATTAATAAACAAGACAGGGATGAAACATCATTTGTTGTTTGAGAAAAAATAGTTTGAACTTTTTTAGGCACATTTTTTTATTTCATCATTAAGAGTTTGATTTTAATTGATGTTTGCCCGAAAACCCCCCCCCCCCCCCGGGATTCGCCAATGATTGTGAGTTTTAACTATAGAAAGCTTTTACTCCTTTGCACTCGAGAGGCGACTCTCAGTCAAAATTCTATACGGTGCATCATTTTGATGTGTCTTGATTTCGATGGCTAAAAAAACTACCTACAAAGTTATAAGAAGTTGTAGAATAATTTTTCAGGAAAAATGAACTTACACAAACATATTTTTTATGTTTCAAAGCAATAATATGAGCTCTTGTACATCAGTGAATGATTATGCATCTAATTACTTTTCTGAGTGCAAAGGGTTAAAAATGACTAATCCTTGGAGGATTAAGGATTTTTTGATGCATTAACTATCTTTCAGATTATTGTAAAAATTGGATTTTAAAGAACAGATAAAAGTTCAGTGGTTTAAATAAAGCAAAACTTATATATTCGTGGTTTATAATTTCATTATATGAGTATTCAAATTAGTGTTGTGTCTAATAACTCTTGAAACTGAGAGTGATATGATCAGTACCCAGAAAATTCAGTATGCATTATATGTAACAAAATAATGACTTTAAAGAATTGTGCCACAAAATAATAACTTTATAATAACATTAAAGTATCATTATAAACAGTGAATATCAATCCCTGATTGGTGAACTTGTTTTATACAAAGATGCCTCATTCTTTTAAGCTTGTATCTGTTTTAAAATGGCATAGAAAAATTTGTTTATATATATATATAATTTTTATATGTGATATTTTGTTGTAAATATTGTACCTGACTTTATGAGATATGTTCTATGATATTTATATGCTTTTGGTATTAAAATAGTTGTGATGAACTTCTTTCTCTGTCTCATGACAATCTCATAGTACATTTATTTGATGAAATAAATTGCTATTTTTCCATTATTTAACCCTTTCCGGCGCAAGGCATTAATTTTTTAAAAATATGATGAAAAAACATCATGCATGCGCTTAGTTTATTGTTTAGACATAGAATTTAATTTAAAAAAACACCTCTTCCTGTGGAGAGGACGTTTCGTTGTCCCTCTTTGGGGACACCCCCTCATATGAGGACCCCTTTGGACACAGCCATTTTGATACGCTGAAAAAATAATGTTAAATTTTACACAAAATCATGAAACTTCTAAAATATTGGAGGAAAATTGTCGAGTAAATTTACTAAAATTGTAAAAAGCAAGAACTCAAAAAAATTCCCATCTCTGAGTCAAGAAATTTGGGCATTTTAAATCTATAATTTTTTGGAAATGAAAGCGAAATTTCACTGTGCTGATATCTACATTCTAAAAGGAGAACTATCAGCTGCCTTTTGCTGCAATTTTCCGGGTTTCAAAGTGGAAATGGATTTTTTTTAGAAAATTTCAAAGTTGGTGTACTCTTTGGCAACCACTGAGCCGGAAAAGGTTAACAAGCACAAATGTTGGTGTTAAATCCTAATTTTCTGATAACACAACATCTGCTAAAATGTGGACTAGTTTGCAAATACAACTACATCTTATGGCACTAAATTAGTAAAGAATTGTAATTTGTGATGTACAGTTCTGCATTTAGCACATTGAATACATGGTTTTAGCTGCTGAAAATTAATGGAAAAGACTAATACAGTAAAACATTGATTAACTGTCACCATATGACCAGGGCTGTGATGGATAGCAGAAATTGCTTTATACATATATACAGTAACATGACTTCACTGCTGGCTTGGGGTGAAAATGACAATAAAATCCTTTAAAAAAGAATAATATATATATATTATACTAGCAGAACGCACATGACGTTGCCCGTGGAATCAGGACTTCGACAAAATGGGGAGGGGGAAATGCCCACAATGACACGTAAAAGTTTTGAAAACAGAATCAAAACAAAAGATACACATTATTAATTTTCCCACTTATTTTTCCTCTCAACAATGACACAAATTTAATGACGTCACCGGAAGGAATCGGATTTATAGAAATGCAGGCTGGGAATGAAAGCATATTATGTTACCTCCTGCGAGGAAACAACAATGCATTCTGGGATTGTCTGGAGAAACTCTCGCTAGTAAAAAAAATGTTTAAACTGATCAGGGAAAAATTAATTAAAAAAACAGAATAAGATATTTTAACCGTTTTAAATCCGACAAATATTTCAGTTATAAGCTGGAAAAAAAAATGAAAATTACAGAGTTGTTAGAACGTCAGATGCAAGAATTTCAAGAAATCCTTATCAAAAATTACCATAAAAGTGACTATTATTTAAAAATTTCGCAAAATTCAGTAAATTATGTTGGAAATTCAAAACAAACTGCATTAGAGCGAAAAATTGTTTGTTCTATCCGATAGTGCATTGATTGTTTTTCAACAATCATTAGAAAAGATACTACAGCCGTAAATGTGCCAAAAATGACCCAAAACAACGCAAAACGTTAAATAAAAGACTTTCTAGATTAAAATTTTGGCTTCGAGATGCACTCAGTCACCATTATGGCTACCTGTGTACCAAATTTCATGGCTGTAAGTGCGATAGATTCATGTGGACGTTGCACGCATGCATGCACACACACACAAACATTGCCTTTTATAATTATAGATTTAATTTTACAAAATGATCAATATAAGGGTAGTAATGTACATAGAAATGTTAAATTATTTTTTTTCAGATGAAGACTGATAACAGAAACTGACGGTTAAATAAGTGACTTTTAATCGAAGTTTCACCGTCTCTTTTTCAATTAATTATAAGTTGAAATGCTCTGCTCACATACTCAAACCTGGACAATCATAATGTGAATATTATTTCAGCTAGTAGATTAAAACCTGTTTACTAAGTTACATGATTTTTTTTTAAAAAAAGATTATCTTAGTAGAAGATTGGGGGGAAAACGAATTTGAATATTATTATCTACTAGTAGTACGTGCACAGCGTTGCCCATGGAATCAGGACTTCAATAAAATAAAAAAAAAACCACATACAATTACATAAATTAAAGTTTTGAAAACGAAACCAAAACAGAAAAATAGGTATTATTGATTTTTCCCGCTTCTTTTTCCTCTCGATGATGACATTTAAAACTGTAGGAAAACAGTACCGAGTACATTAATTCAAAACAATATTAAAAAATTACAATGTGAAATTCATTACACTGCAATCAAAGTATGTGAGGCAAAGAAATTATTAAGACACACTTAAAAATAATAATCGGTCATTGAGAAAATAAATCATCGTGTAGAACGCTAAAGTAATGACGTCATCTGCTACAAGGAAGTTGACGTATGATCGGATTGTAGAAATGCATGCTGGGAGCTAGCTATAAGTAACCTTGGATCGAAAGCTCCGATTCGGTCTGCAAGGGAAAATGTTTGACTGGTTGATAAAAAAATTCGTAGAAAATCGGGGAAAAAAAGATATTTTGACTGTTCTTGTTTTAAAACGGACAAATATTCCAGTTGTTGCCTCAAGAAAATTGAAAATGATAGCATTATTAGAACGCTGGATGCGAGAAAATAAAAATTGAATGTTAAAAATGTAAAGGAAAAGTGACTATTGTTTAAAAATTTCTCAAAATTCAGTAAATTAAGTTAGAAATTCAAAACAAACTTCATCAGAACGAAAATCATTTGCTCTTTCCGATGGTGTATCTATTTTTTTTGTAAAATTATCTGAAATGATGCTGTTGAGAAATAGTGCGAGAAATCATCCAAAACAACACAAAACATTAAATAAAAAAAATTCTAGATTAAATTTTAAAATTCCGGCTTCGAGGTGCATTGAGTCAGCATTAAGACTACCTGTGTGCCAAATTTCAAGGCTGTAAGTGCTATAGATTCGTCTGGACATCACACACACACAAACATTGCCTTTTATAAGTGTAGAAGAAGCAGTAAAAGAAAACTACAAAAATTTTGAATATTACTAAGCATTTTAATCAATACCTTGGTATTCTCTTAGGTGTGCAATTTTATAATGCCATTAGAAATATATATTAATTTAAACTCTTTGTACTCATAAAAGTTAAAAGTTGTAATTAGATGCATAATTATTCACTGATTAACAAGAGCTCATATTATTGCTTTGGAATATAAAAAATATGTTTGTGTAAGTTCATTCTTGCTGAAAAATTATTCTATAACTTCTAACAACTTTATAGGTAGTTTTTTAACCAACAAAATCAAGAAACATCAAATTGATGCACAATCTAAAACGGCGCTTAACTGGTGACATCCAAGTACAAAGGATTAATAGCTAAAAATATCAAGTTGTTATTTAGATTAATATTTTAATTTGTTTTAAAGTTCTCAAGATATATTCTTTCTTACTTTTCATTATTATTATTAGGTAATTTTATTTAACAGAAAAAAATGAATAAAATCGAATTGTATTTGTTCAACATTTAACTCTATTATTGAGTGTTTTGCATACAATGGTGCCTGGCCCATTATACTACAAAGTTGCAGCACTTCCTGAAATTATTTTAAAAGTTTGTTTTTTCATTTTATTTGTTTATTTTCCCTCATTTTGAGTTCAATGAATATGGGAAAAAATAAGTACAGTTAAAAAATAAAAATAAAACACAAAAAAAAAGAAGACAGAAAATATATCAGTAAGTAGGAGATACAGAGTTTTGGGCTGCACACTGAAAAGCCCTCAAAAGCATCAAAATTCTCTCCAGGTACAGTAGCTATGTGACACATTATAAAGTGAAAACTGTCATTTTCTTTCATTGAATTTGGCAGTGACTCAGCTGCTCAAGCCGTAGCCCATGTCCAACTGTGTGATGCCTTTTTTTTTCCTTCCTCTTGCTGAAGGTTTGTCTTCCCTCTTGATTTGTTTTTCTTTACTTTTTCTGGTTTGCTATTATTTTGTACACATTTTGCTTTCACTTTGCCCTGATGAAAATTCATATACTTTAAAATACAGTAATTCTCTTTTGTTAGAAGCCACTCATTAAAAAAATATATGTTGATAATTTTCTGAAATACAATTCAGATATTAGCAATTGAATATTTGGGGTTATTTAGAGGTAAAACTGTTTTTATAAAAATTGTATTCTCTGTAGAAATATTGTTTTTTGAAGTACGGCTCATTACTGACATGACGAGCTGCCACTGGTCTTATCTCAAACAGTTGTATCAGATTCATATTAGTTGGTTCACTATACATCTTTTATATGTTTCAGCGACAGTCATATTAGTTATGAAGGCTACTTTATGTTTTTCTTGTTATTTTCTTAATTGCTTTTTATCTTCTAGAAATTAATAATTTTGTTAATATTTGAGCATTAATTTAAGACTTATTTTTTTATTTCAGCTGATTGTCATCTTTTGCAAAAGACACGAATTATACTTATGGCTCATGGATTAGATACTGTTAGCCAAATACATTTAAATGGCGAACTTATTGGAGCTTCTGATAATATGTTTGTTCGTTACGTATTTGATATAAAACCTGTTTTAAAGGTATGACTATAATTTTTTGTGATATATTATAAAATAATAGGGTACTTCCGTGTTAAAGCGGCCACCAAGATTGAATCACCAAGCAACCAAGATATATCACCAAGATGGTGGCAAAATCTTCCCAAAAATGTTTGCAGCCGTATAAAAACTTGCAATCCTGTAGTCGTGTCGCTTTTTTGCTCGCATATTTAGGTGTTGCTTTTGTTCTTAAATTCAAATTCTTTTTGAAAAATATTGCTTGTTTTTTTATGAATAAAGCTAAGTAGAAATCAGGCAGATTTTTTAAACTTTAAAAAACATCCCACGACTTCACTATCTGCAGGAGCCGGAACATAATAGCTTTGCTAGAACTCTGAACTTACAAGCTTGCCAAAATCCGAAGGTTGCCAAGTAAGCTCGGTGGCGGCTTTAACAAGGAAGTACTCATAACAGTATGTTTTCTTCATTGTACAATTTGTTAACTCTATATGCCTTTTAATTTTTTGGAATTACTGCATAAAAAGATTTGTAATTTTTGATTTAAAATAATTAAAATACAGTGGTGTATTTAACCTTTTTCTGAGCTTTTACAAATTTTAATTTATGGATTAAAAATTAAGCTTAAGTGTATAAAAATGTAATTTTTGCTGAATTTAACTGCTGTATTTTGCATTATATTGAAAAAATGAATAAAGTCATCTGTGACCAATACCTTGTATTCAATTTTGGAATTAAAAAAAATAGATAGTGTTAATTCTACAGTTTAGTCTTGTGAATAGAAAAATTAATTAAGACTTTGTATGTTATTTTTATGTAATTAAATTTGACATCTGGCATTAAGATTCTTAATGATTCAGCTCAATTTTTTTTTAGACCAACAACAGCATTAGAGTGTCTTTTAGGTCTGCTGTAGAATATTCCAAAGAAAAACATGAAAGTCAAGTTTTTAAATATGTTATTCCACCAGTATGTCCACCTCCTGTACAGAATGGAGAATGCCATGTGAATTACATACGTAAAATGCAAAGTTCCTTCAGTTGGGATTGGGGACCATCTTTCCCTACGCAAGGCATATGGTAATTACTCTCCAGTCCAAAATTTGTCTTTTTCCCTATTAAATGACATGTCATATGTGCATTATTGTTCATTTTTAGATTATAATAGTAGTGTAAAGTATCCATTTCTGTTTGTTAGAACTTCTTCTTTTAATGGAATTACAAAAAAATAAAAAATAAAAGTTTTGTTCAATAGAAATTAAAGTATATGTTTTTCACTTTGAGCATTTGTTATTTGAATTTTGATAAAAATGAATTAATCGTAAAATGCAAAAAATAGTAATGCATTTTTTTCCCTTCAATTGCCATTGGCAAGGCAAATATCAATTAATTGCACAAAAGGACAGAAAATCTACAGAAATATGACCAAAGTCATTGCCTCAAATACTCTCTAGCTCACAATTACAGTGTTGTCCTCAGGTTGGCAAAAAGTGACTAACAGAAGGTAGATGTTCTCTATTCATAGGTTCTGCTATATTGTGAAGAAAACGAAAAGGTTTATCATATATACAAATATTACAGAAGTGCTCTCCCAAACAGTGATGACTCACCATGAGATAAAACTCGCATAAGCTTCATGACATGGAACATCAGGAATGTTTAGAGAATCAAAGATTTGATGGTTGTTTTAAGGATTTTATCCTGACAGATTATTCTGATGTTAATTTTCCTCTCCACTTTCCAGGGAGAGGAGTATTTACATCTGAAAAAAAATCAAGCAAGGCTAACAGTCAAAAATTTTACTTGCATACATTCATAAGTATAGCAAACTCCTAAAACTAAATTTATACCGAATGGTACATGTGAAATGGACATTTTTTAAAGAAACATTGTGCTGCAAATTTTTGTAAAAATATATTACTGCCATTGTAGTTGAGCTGCATGACATACCATTTTCAGATACTTAATTGCAGAAAACTGTACTATGTAAGTGATGGCTGTTTTCATAAATACTTGTTTGGAGCTGATATCAAAAGCTTTTTACTTTTCCCAGTGTTTCGTCATTGAATTATTCAATCCAGTCACATATAGAGGACTTTCAATCTTCCAATGTGTGAGACTTACCTTCATACATGTGTGATTTCATTTGGCACCCTAAGATAAAAAAGTATACATAGAAAAGGTTGGTGACCAAGGTGGCTATAGGATATCATCAAAGCAAGAAATTACCTAATTCAGGAATGCAGCTCGAACAGCATTCATGGAAGCTCTAGCCATTTGAGCCACTTATCTTGCTGAATGCACACATTCCTCTTGTTGATTTTTCATCTCCAAAGTTTTAGTTTGTGAAAATTTTAAGCATGTTAATCTATTGGGTGGATTAGCAGTTAATGTAGCACCATCTGAAGGATACTGATGAATTAGTACTTCTTTGTTTAATTTGCTTCTTACAAAGTAGGAATGCAACCCTGTTTAATATATTTTGCAGTTGGTATCTAGAAGTTGAAACACACACGATTTCGTTGCCAATATGGTTACCTGAGGAATCAAGCGGATTAGTTCCATTGGCTAGATCTCTTATGTCACGGCAAACGTTTACCTGAGGAATCAAGCGGATTAGTTCCATTGGCAACCCATCGGCTAGATCTGTTACTCACGGCAAACGTTTCACGTTTTTGAGTTGTTTACATACTACCTGGATTATTCGAAATAAGATTAAACTTTAAACGATGAACTTTTAACTGTGATTGATGCATGTTTGTTTACCATTAGCATCCATCTTGACTTGGTGTTCTGGCACCATTTTAATAAGAGTGTGTTCCATCTTCTAGATTCCAACCTATTTTGCTACATTTCGAAAGAGATGTGAATAATTCTAAGCTGATCCTGACATGTTTATAAGGTCTTAAATGTAGAAAAGGACTGTGAATTTTTAGCTTCAGTAATTTTGATGAACAACCTTTCAGTGAAGGCATAAGGTCATTAATGACAACAGGGAATTTTTTCTTTAATGTTTACATTTGTTTTCCAGAAAATAGGAGGAAAATAAATATTGTGGGGGTAAGTTAAGGCTCAGTAAACTGTCCAATTAGTGTAACATTTATTTATGGTTATGTTACACCCAGACGACTTAATTCATATAATTTCACAATTAAACAAAACTTAAAAAGAGAATTATTCTTTAGCAATACATCTTGGTTGGTCTCTCGGTCTTTACTGGCAATTTACAGTTCCAGAGGATGCTGCTTCTGCTGCTGGTCACAGTCACTTACATTTAATATCATGAGCGACTGCAACATTATGTTTTGGATGCTACCAACTAAAATCGTGTATTTTGCTTTCCCTGACAGTGGTGCCCAGGGCGCATGCTTTGCCTGCCTCACCCTATTTATGCAGCTGTATTTATCTTTAAAAAAAAAAGAAAAATTGTAATTTTTTATGTGGAAGAAAGCAAATAAAATACTTTATTGTAATTAAAAATTGTCTTATGTAAACAAAATAATTCTCAGTGGCATATAATATTAGTATCAACTGTTTGACTATCATGTTTTTGAAATAAATGTTCATATTGTGCTAAGAGTGATATTATTTAAATATAGGTTAGTTAAATGTAGATATTTATATTTTAATGCTGGAATTTATTTTTACAGGAAACCACTGGAAATTGTAGGATTTGATACACTTTTAATAACAGATGTGACAGTTGTTCCTGATATATTTAGTAAGCATTTTCAAGAATAGAATGATATTGTTGAAAAAGATACAATTTTATTAATGCTTTAAGTTTTTGTACTGCTATATGATTAAACTTCTCAATTATTTATAGATGGAAAACTGCAAAATATGACAGTTTCTGCACATATGGAAATGGCTTCATTTGATGTGGTCAGTGGTACTATGACAATTTCCTTGAATGGTTCGACAATTTTTCACTCTAATATGAGTATTGAACCAGATGAAAATTTGAATGCTAAAACGATGATCAAAATAGGCTTTCCAGAGGTAAGTACTTTCAATGCAAATTTCTACTGATCAAAAATTGTATCAGGTTTATGTATGTTTTCATTGGCATTCACATTTCTTGTGACAGATTTTAGATTCACAGAAAATTCTTTTAGTTAACTGCAAAATATATTTATTACAGTATTATGCAAAAACTCGACTTTAGCCCCTGACTTTACAAGTAATTTTGATTTCTTACAAATCAAATATACTGAACTAAACAAATGTAAGAACTGACTAAATTAAAACATTTTCATTTAAACAAAACAGCTACATGCAGATAAAGAACAAGATGCTGCCAACTTGAAAGTTACAAAATCAAAACAACAATAAAGCCAAAATACAACTGACGTCAGTTGTTTACAACACAGATCCATTAAAGTTTTTATTATTTTTTATTCTAATGGAAAAGATTGCGTAGGCATATTAGAATTGCACTTTTTATCCGTAATGTGTCTATTCAATCATTAATAATTTAAACCCAACTGATTTTATATTTTTCTTTTCATTGATTTTTATTTTACTGTTCCATTAAATGCATTTATTGAGGAAAGGAAAAAAAAATATATGAAATCTTCAAATCTGGTACTTCTTAATATAGTATTATATATTATTAAAATATATTAGTATTTTTTATATCTATTCTAAAATTGTTAACATACTTTTATATATAAAAATACTAATATATAAAAATAGTGTATTAGTATTTTTTAAATCACAGAGAAATATTTTATCACATAATAAATATTTATTGCTTTCTTATTAAATTGAGAGATCCTAGAGTTAAATCAGCACTTGTATTTTTATAATTAAGCATCTGTGATATTTATGCATTTCCATTTGAATAAAATGTTAGTTTTAAAAATTGGATTAGACAATATTGTTATTGATCAGCTTGCATGGCTGGCTGTAAGAGTAGGGTCCATTCCATGTCAAATCAACACAGTTTTTGAACAAAATTTACCTCACCATCTCAGATTTTCATGAAATTTGGCAGAGATGTACTATTGATATAGACTTGGAAAAATACCAAATTTGATCAAGATATGTGGACTCCTTTTTGAAATACAGCATTGTAAATTTTCAAAAATTTGCCTAAAAACAGCAAACGGAAATTTTTTGAATTGCTCTAGGAGCTCTCCTAATTGAGCTGGAAAGCTGGGGCAGGTGTCATTTAACAGCATTTTGCATGCTCTTTCCAATGGTATACTACATACTATAGGTTAGTATACAAATTTTTTTGTCAAAATTTTAATTTTAAATTTTTCAAGTACATATTTTAAAATTTTCAAATTAATTCCATGAATAGTTTGTATTGTTGTAAATCACCTGGCAAAATAGTAATTTGGGATGATAATGGGTTAATAGTTAAAAATTTTTTAAACTGAAGCTTGTTTTTCATTAATTCCCTGTATTGAGCTGAATAATACAAGAAGGCTAATATTTACACTTCCGTGAAAATAAATATGAATGCTAACCTGCAGGAAGAACACAGTAATTAGTCTAAAGTTATTAAATCGTACATATTTGTACTTGGCACAATACTTATTAGCTCATACTTTAACAATAAACAGATAAAATAATGACGTTAAAGGTAAAAGCACAAATCAATACAAATAAAATTAAAATAAGATATAAACAAAGCATCTCGAGCGTGCTAATGCTGCAAGCAACCAAGATAACAATGAAAATACAAAAAAAACCCACCTAACATAATGAATGAAATTCTTAAGAAATTAAGATTGAACATTGAACAAGGAAGGAGCAGTTTTCTGGACAGCACAAGGAAGAAAAGTTCATCTGGTGGCTTTTTTAAACTGCTCCTTCTTGTTTAATCTTAATTTCTTAAGAATTTCATTCATTATGTTAGGTGTTTTTCATACTTTAAAGAAGCTTACAAACATTTCGAAGACAAGTTTCCTTGCATAAAAATAGATAATAATTGTGTGTTAGCTGGTCAAAGTGAAGTTGCTAAAATGAGAACTGTAACAAATGGCAACATAAAAAATTACAAGCAATGCTTACCAAAAGTAACTTTCTAACCCATCAACAACTGATTGCAACATATGGGGAACTGTGTTTACTGTCCAAGTGAAACTGAGATAGGTACAATTTTAAAAGAATCCTTTACTGTAAATTTGATTGAACAAGTTCCACCAGTGGGTTTCAGTTTGCCAAAGACAAGTTTCCTCGAGATCCTTTCCTTTCTAAAAACCTTAGAGAAATCTTCAGAAAAATGTATTGATTTATTCTGCATCAAGTTGTCTTCTTTGGTTCAGCACAACTTCATTGCCAAGCAACAGGGAGCATCCTTTAATTACAGAAAAGGATATCTCAAAGAGTTTGCTGTCACCTGTGATTTTTTTGAAAATTTTAGTATAGCAAGATGAAGCACAGAGGTATCACTGGACAAGTCAACAGGTCACAATCCATCCTTTTGTAATATATTTCAAACAGGAAAACAAAGTTGAACATGTTAGTTACATGGTTGTTTCTGACTGCCTAGAGCACAACACAGTTGCTGTTTACACCTTTCAAAAAAACTCCTACCCTTTCCGACATCAAAATTTCAAAAACCTCCAAACAAGATTTTTTTTTTTATTTTTCAGACGAGTCTGCCACCCAATACAAAAATAAGAAACTTTTTGAACTACTGCTTTCATGAGGAAGATTTTAAAGTGAAAGGAGAGTATTATTTTTTCGTCACAGAACATGGAAAAGGATCTTGCGAAGGAATAGGGGATTCAATAAAGAGACTGGCACCTTGTGCTAGTTTACAATGACCATATAAAAATCAAACTCGAACCCCATGACAACTTTTTGAGTGGACTGTAAAAAATATTACCAAGGTAGATTTTGCCTACTCAACCCAAGAGGAATATGCTGAATCAGAATTGTTCTTGAACAGTCACTTTGATCAAGCATTGGCTATCTAAGGAACCAAGCAATATCATGCATTCATTCTCAAAACTACACCAACCTTATTGGTGAAATACTTTTCATATGATTTGCAGGGTTGGGAAAAAGAAGTGTCAAAATATCCAAATAAACTGAAATTAGAAGACATATCAGGTTGCATCACCACTGTCTATGAAGGAAAGTGGTGGCTCGGCTATGTTTTGCTGAAAAATGAAGAATTTGATTAAGTAAAAATAACTTTTCATCGTAAAAGCTAATAAGTATTCTGCCAAAGTACAAAAAGTACGATTTAATTATTTTAGACTCATTACTGTATTCTTTCTTCAGGTTAGCATTCATATTTATTTTCACGCTAGTGTAAATATTGCTTTCTTGTATTACTCAGCTCGATACAGGGAATTAATGAAAAACAAGCTTCAGTTTAAAATTTTTTTAACTATTAACCCATTGTCATCCCAAATTAATATTTTGCCAGGTGATTTACAACAATACAAACTATTCATGGAATTAATTTGAAAATTTTAAAATATGTACTTTTTGAAAAATTTAAAATTAAAATTTTAATTTAAATTTTGACAAAAAATTTGTATACTAACCTATAGTATGTTGTATACCATTGGAAAGAGCATGCAAAATGCTGTAAAATGACACCTGCCCCAGCTCTCCAGCTCAATTAGAAGAGCTCCTAGAGCAATTCAAAAAATTTCCGTTTGCTGTTTTTGGGCAAATTTTTGAAAATTTACATTGCTGTAATTCAAAAAGGAGTCCACATATCTTAATCAGATTTGGTATTTTTCCAAGTCTATATCAATAGTACATCTCTGCCAAATTTCATGAAAATCCAAGATGGCGAGGTTTATAGAGTGTGTTGATTTGGCATGGAAATGACCCAGTAGGAAGATGTTGCTTTGATGGTTTTCTCACTGTAAGGCCAATCTGGTTTGCTTAACATGACTTATTGATTCACTTTTCATATTGGGTAGTGTTTAGATATTTCTAAAAAAATAGCAAAGATTGGCCATCATAAACACTTTCTTCACTAATGTAAATTCTCTAGAGCTCTAAGAATTAAGCTTACATGCTATCAACCATGCAATTTCTACATGTTCCTCCCAGGGAACAAACATTGTCAAACAACATACCTTTGAAAAGAAGCTCATGTTCACCTGCAAAGGAAATTCTTTTGCCCCTCCCCCCAGCACCACCCCTGTAGGAACTTCAAAGTCTTTTTCTTAGATCAGAGGTTCCCAACCTGTGGTACGTGTGTCCTTGGGGGTACGCGAAATGAAAGTTGGTAATGGCGGAAACAAGAAAGCATAAGGAATTAAGAAAATTACAGAATTTTGTTTCACCATTGCTATACTACTTGAATAGTTGATTATTATGGAGTGTAAATTGTAGCTATCCTTATAAACTGATGCGAAATTTGTGCAACACTAATTTCATTTGTTTTGACGTTGAACTAATACTATTGTAAAAATGCAATAAAATGTAAAATAAAAGACAAGTCCAGGAAATGTTATTAATTTGACTCTTGAGCTAACCCAAGCCCTTAACATTATTGATAAAATCTTCTTTACATAGACTGATAGTTCGTGTGAAGGGGAGTATATGACAGTAGGGGGTACGTGAAGATATAAAGATTTATCAAGGGGTACGTTAGGGAATAAAGGTTGGGAACCCCTGATTTAGATGATGCTTAAAGTTCGCTTTATCGGAAAAAATGAATTAGAGCTTGTTTAGATACATATTTTGTACTTCCATACATGAAACCCCTTTAGAGCAGCCAATTTTCCTGGGAATGGAGGTTTAGAGAGGTATAGGTTTCTCATAAAATATATTCAATTTATGTGTTAACTTATTTGAAAATGCATATCTAATTCATTTGCTATTATTTACAGAATTTTGATATCAAACTTTGGTGGCCTAGTGGATTAGGAGATCAGCCACTTTATACACTGATTGTTGTGTTTTCAAACAGCGAGGAGACTGCCTCAAAGTCTGTGAAAATTGGTTTTAGAACAATAGAACTTATACAAGAGCCTGTTGATAATTCTTCTGGTGAGTTCATAAAATTATTCTATCTTGAAGTACAGTACACTCTTGATTGTCTGGGAGTGGATTAGGGGAAAAGTGGGTTATCCGGGAGACCCATGGATAAAAGTGTTTTAATCATTTAATTTTAAACAAAATTGCGAGTTAATTTTTAAATTATTTTTCTTGCAATCCTTACATTCATCTATATAGATTTACACAACTTTGGTTAAAAAAGTTAAAAAAAAAAAAAAAAAAACGTTTGGTGCAGTATTAATTCTTTGCGGCACAGTTTGCTGTCTGATAGCACACCTTATTTCACTTGCTTCTCAACCGTTAAATTCAACTATAAATGTGAAATAATGGGTTTAGGATAGGGCTAATAGTACGCCCTTTAGAATGTATATAGCAGCCTTATGAAATTTTGTTTCGGAATAGGAATTTATTAGAGATAAAGTTTGGAAAAATTCCTTAACTCCAGAGATAAGAAATATTTTCAGTTCTGGACATTTACAATTTTAGCAAATTAACACGAAAATTTTCCTCCAACATTCTTGAAGTTTTAATTTATGATTTTCTGTAAGATTCAATAACATTTTTTGATTGTATCAAGGTCGCTGTATCTAAGGGGGCCCTCATATGAGGGGGTGACCCCAAAGGGGACGACCCCCTCGGAATGAAGCTAGTTTTTTTTTTTTAATTTTGTAGATTCTATGTCTAAACATTAAACAACCCATTCATGATGTTTTTTCATCATATTTCAAAAAATTTAATGCCTTGTGCCGCAAAGGGTTAAATGAAGTGATCTATAATGGATTATTCATTTTGTTGCTGTATTCATTATGAATTTTTTTTTACACCAATCACTAATTTGGAAGGTTCAGAGTTCGAGTGAACCAAGTCCATGTTTCACCCATTTTGCACTAGTGCAGAAATGTTATATTTTCTGTGTAATAATGATTCAGGTCCGTAGTTTAATCCTCCAAGTGGCACAAACGTCTTTTTCCGTTTTTCATGTTCAGTTCAAAAGCAGATAGCTCGTATTTATATGTATATTTTCTTAAACAACCATGGATAAAATGTTCTTAAGATTTCAAAGATGTAATTAAATACAAAAAAGATTGATTTTTTTCCTTTAAAAGCTAGGTTTTCTAACCTGATAGCTAAAAGTTCAAAATAATTGGGCACTCGGAGGGTTACTGTGTATCCACCAGACAGAAAGGATAATTAAATGCCGCCCACTGTTATTTTAACACATTCACGCCGGTTCAGAAAATTGTATTTTTTGTCACCAGGTGGCAGCTTTAAGAATGCTTTGCTTTATCAGACGGCGCTGAACTGATGGCAACAATAACCAATTCTGTTTTGCTTTCATTCCCACTATTTCTGATTTGTTGTCATACAGTTCAATTTGGATACGAAAACTGAAAACACTACAAGTATATTAGCAATCAAAGTTCTGAAGCTAATTCCATCTGTACTGGTGTTTCATCTGCTGGTTCTATTTTCAGTACGCTGATGCCAGTCGATGATTTGCCTTCAGATGGCAATCAGTGGCGTAACAAGGGTTAGTGACACCTGAGTCATAATATGATTTTTCACCCCCCCCCATCATCATCATCATCGATTTGGCTTTTGCAAACGGAGCCCGGGCATGGTATTTTTCATCACACCCTCATCGTATTTGAATTTAAAGGTAGCATAAATGCATTAACGTTTTGTCACCACAGCCAGTAGCGTAGCGGAAGTTGAAGGTGCCCGGAAAATAATGATCTTTCGTATGCCAGTCATCATCGGTGGCTTGACAAGCGTGAAAGGCGCCAGAAGTATGGTATTATTTTTATGCCTCCTAGTCATATTTTGCTGTAAAAATGGCATACAAGCAGTAAGCTTTGACTCCATAGCGCCCCTTAAAACTGGCACCTGGCACATCAATACCCCCCCCCTTGCCACCCCAGTTGCTACACCACTGGTGGCAATCAGAAAAAGTGTGAATGGACCACAAACAAATCTAACAAACTACACATTTGGTGGTTTGTGGTATCGCCTGATGGGATATTCAAGTGTGAGCCACTGGTGGTACACACTGGCATGAACGTGTTAAGTGCAGCTAATTGACTTTCAGATGTGTTTTCTCGAAAATGTATCTCATGAACTTGGTTCACTTTAACCCTTTAAGACCGAATCCATACGATTGTACGGGTTCAACTTTAGCTTATATTTCTGTTCCTGGTTAGTTATATACAGTAAATACCAGAAGAAATTATTTTTCTTGTTTCCAGAATCTCTATAGATATGTTTTTCTCATTGGATGGCAGATATCGTCCATTTTTTGAGTTGCAGTCGGCGTTTCATACGTTGGTTACAAAATACGTCCGGTCTTAAAGGGTTAACTCTGAACCTCCATTTATCTAATTAAACTGGACATATATTTAGAGTTCTAGTTTTTAAGATTTCTTTATTTTCAAAAATAATATACTTTTGCGTGGATACGTTTGGCAGCCAGCTGAGTATCTTTCATTCCTTCCCATTATATTCAACCTTAAACTGCTATTACTTCATTCATTTTTGGTTTCTGACTCATCTATAAAATTGTACATCTCTCATTAAATCTTTGAACAAAAATATAGATTGTATTTATAAAAGAAAACAATGATTTTGTTTACATGAAATGTCCAAACTGAAAATAATATATTTCTCTGTTTTTTTATCTTCATTGATTATGTAGATTGTGATTGACTTTACTTTATTGCATACTAGGGCTTAAACTTTTTCTTCACTTGACACTTTTTGGGGGCAGAAAAAACTTTTTGGATCCCATTTCCACCAGAAAAATGTTGTCATGAACCCAGAGCTAGAAAATAACTAAGAAAATGAAGCATTAATGATAATTAAACAAAAATTCAATTAAAATAATTATTTAGTACATTTTAGTGAAATCTTTTAAGGTGATTTTCTTAAGTATTTTTTTTTCTTAGTTAAGAATGTTGAAGAATTTGAAAGAAAGCCTTGGGATGGTTTTTAAAACCCAACATTTTTCTGTCTGACCTCACTTGGGTTTACTCTCAGTTTAAAAAACTTTCCTATATACCAGTTTACCCATTAATGCCCAAATTAATTTAAAGCATATATTTCAATAAATTACATTTAAAACACTAAGACTAAGTTAACTGTGAAGTAAAATTAAAATTGGAAGAAAAAGTTTTCTTTTTGGTTTTTTTTTATGTATTTTTCAGAAAAAAGAAGTTTAAAAAATAAAATTGGCAAAAAATCATTTTTGAAATATAGTGAAATATCAAAATATAAAAACCACTTTATAACTCCTTGCATTAGTTCAAAAATAAATCCAAGGAAAAAGTTTAAAAAATTCGAAATGGCGACATTTCAATCAATCAAAATCTGGCTAATTGGTGGTATGTGCCTGTTGAAAACTGTTTAGGAGTTTGGCAGTACCTATTGATTTCATAGACAAAGCAAAAACGAAACAATTAAATGCATTCTTTTCAGCCATGGAAGTAACATGTAATTGTCCTATATATAAATAGGAAGTTGGGCATTAGTGGATTAAGTTCAAGATATCGATTTGAATTATTAAAAAATCTTTTCTTTACAGGTCTGAGTTTTTACTTTAAAGTGAATGGTGTACCATTCTTTGCTAAAGGATCTAACTGGATACCTGCTGATAGTTTCCAGGAGAGAGTCACTCCACAATACATTGAAGATCTTTTGCAGTCAGCTAAAGAGGCCAACATGAATATGCTCCGAGTGTGGGGAGGTGGAATTTATGAGTCGGACGAATTTTATGAAACAGCAGACAGATTAGGACTATTGATTTGGCAAGATTTAATGTTTGCTTGCGCATTATATCCCACTTATCAGGACTTTCTAAGCAGTGTCAGCTCTGAAGTGACACAGCAGGTTAGTATAGTGCAATATTTGATTTTTGAATGAAAGTGTTCCTGGGATGCTACAAAATCAAAGCAGTGTGTTTCAAAGTATTAAAATTAAATGAATTTGCTGATTGCTAAGCATATGTTGTTCTGTATTTTAATACTGATTTTTTTCTATCATTGAGTGAGTACTGATTGCATGGTTATTATAGTTTTGTCATGACTGTGAAATATAGGATTAATGAATCATAATATTACTGATGAACTTTATCATCATCATAAATCAGAAATTCTTTAAATGTCAAAATCATATCTTACTTTTTATCTTGAAAATCTTATTTAATAATCAGAAGTAGAAACCACAAATATATTGAGGGAATGCTATTTTTTTATGATCAAGAGAATGCTGGTAATCAGGGTTATGCTAAAGGTGAAGCAAATGAAACGCTGGCATTCACAGGAGGTGATGACATTTACTTATTTAATTTTTAAGTTAATGTATTGCATTCTTTATTTCCCTCTCATATGTTTTTTAAACTGATTTTTAACAATAGTTCAGTGTTTGATGTGTTTATGTTATGCTTTTGTTATCATCTAATTCTGTGTCACATGATATTTTGATCAAGTTATGATAGTAAAATAGTTATTTTGTCTCGGGATCAAACTTTTATTTCTATTGAGAGGGACACAAATTATCCCTCTGCATCAAAACATATTTAGCTTGGTTACTTAGTAAAATGGCATTTCTTTTAGTGTATGCTAGGTGCAAATAACTAAGGCACATGGAGGAGTAATGCAGTTGTAATTTTTTAAAAATTAATTTTGCATGGAATACATTATTAGTTTTTGGATTAACAATATATGAAAATAAAGCAGTTAATACTGTTTTGTTGTAAACAATTCTGTCAAATTAAATTGTTTAACTAAGCTTTTTTTTACGTTTCTAAAGTTTTTCCATTGTATTCCTTATAAATATCTGTAAGAAAGGAATGGTGTAGTTAGACCTGTTTTCTTAATATTTTAAAGTTGTTCTTATTTATTATTCTTCTGTCTATACAGTATGTACTATAATTATAATTATAACTTACTTATAATTCTTTTATCACATAAATTATATTTTCAAAATATTTTACTTTTTTATCCAGGCTTTTTTTTTAGTTTGAACTTTGCATACCTTTATAATAATAAATATTTATAGGTTAGGCGTCTTCAGCATCATCCAAGTTTGTTGCTCTGGGCTGGAAACAATGAAAATGAACAAGCGATATCAGGTCGTTGGTGGTAAATAGATATTTTTAACTATTTACATCTGTTTGTTAGCTCACACTTTTTCATTTCATTGAAGGGGAGAAAATGAACCAAATGTTGTTTTACTAAGAATATTATTACTGATCCCCCCAAAAAACTAACCTAATGAAAAAGTTTGTGCCAATTTTCAGTTTTAAAGAACATATATGATTAATATTGTGAATATTTATATTCATATTTTTCCATAAAGCTTTATTTGTTTAAATTTCATAAACGTTGCTATTTTTTTGCATTCTCTTGAGAAAAAACTCCTTGTGCACCAACAAATATAACACAAGGCCTATAGAATTAAGTAAAATACTCAATAATGGGTTGAAGGAAGTTTAAAAGGAAATGATGCAAATGCAAATTCCATAAGGAATATATATATATAAATGAAAGATCAGGCTTAAGGGTGAAATGTAGTCCATTTTGGTAAAGGAAAAGACAGCAGTTGTTCAATCTTCATTTTTTCCATCGTAGACAATAGTATCTTACTTTTCAATAGTTAAAATAATCATATTATACGCGTATCCATGACCAGATTTGAAAAGGTAACACGCGAAGTTTGTATTCGTTACATGTTGGAGTGAAAAAGGGGCAGATACGAATGCACACAAGGTTTAAGTACCCAGAAAAGGGAATTTCCCCAGTAAAGACTTGTGACTCTAAAGAAAGTTGTAGTGTGCTTATTACGATAGAAGTAGAAGTAATTAAAATGAGGTGTCGTTAAAAGTGATTTAAGAATTAAATAAATTAAAAAATTAAAATATCACATATATATATATATACGAAACCAAATGTACAATAATTGGTCACATCCATATGAACACATGAATTGTATTAAGCAATGAAGCAAAATATCAAGTGGAAAAGATACAGAAATAAATTCAAATTTTAAAAAAGGAAAATGGTATAGATGTAAAATATTTTTGTTTGTGTATAATGTTTAATAAAATTGTTGAATATGGAAATTCTAGGCCCGTTGTTGATCAACACTTGGTCCAGTACAAAGCTGATTATGTCAAACTGTACATTGATACTATCATGCCATTAGTAGCAAATGAAGATCCTACTCGAACCTTTTTGCCTTCAAGCCCGTCTAATGGACCCGAGACTGTTAGAGAAAGGTGGATTTCAAATAATCCACAAGATAATCTCTATGGTGATGGTGAGTTAATTTTGTTAATTAACTTTTGCTGAATTTCAGGTATAGCTATGTAATACCTTTCAGCAGACTTTTATTTACAAGGAGAGGGCACGACTTGGGAAATTCAATTCGGGATGAAACTTGGCATATTAGTAGCATACCATTAGGGTATTCACTCATTAATCTAAAAAAGTGCAATGGCCAGCCAATTCGAGGAAATGGCCCTCAAACTTTGGGCACAACTTACATACCAGTAACTCTTTGCAAGCAATCGGTGCTCAAATAGCTTAGATGTTAGTGTGCTCGTCTACCATTCTCTAGGTCCGCATTTCGGTCCTGGCTGCAGTTTTTTTTATTTTTTTCAAAATTATTCCAAATTAAAAATTTAAAAAATATTTTAAATTAAAACTTTAATTATTTTTATGCAGAAAATAACTTTATTTATATGATACTTGAATTAGACAAAATAATATATAAACAGCAAAATAATTCTAAATACATCTTTAATGGTGATAAATATTAACTATAATTAATATTATCATTCGAAATTCATTGGAAGTTTTAAATTATTGGGTTTTTATATTCACAAATTCTTCGTTCTTATTTTTTCTTGGAAACAGTAGAGAGCAGATGTTAATATATTGAATACATATGCAGATGATCCAATATTTTAATGATGGAATAAAAATGGCAGAGAGCAACTGTTAATAATAATAAAAATAATTAATATTTTAATTAAAAAAATATTTCTTTAAATTTTCATTTAATTTGAAATAATTTTGGAAAAAATTAAAATGGAAAAAAAAAAAAAAAAAACACTGCGAGGACCGAACTGTTGATAGATTGCGCAATGACATCTAAGCATTGACTGTTTGTAAAGAGTTACTGGTATATAAGTTGTGCCCAAAGTTTGAGGGCCTTTTCCTCCGAATTGGCTGGCCATTGCCCTTTTTTAGAATAATGGTTGAACACCCTAATGGTATACTACTAATATGCCAAGTTTCATCCAGAATTGAATTTCCCAAGTCGTGCCCTCTCCTTGCTAGTGCTTGTTCTTCCAGACATTAATTAGCTTATCCATATTAAAAATTAAATTAACAGCTTTCAATAATTAATTAATTCATTTAATTTAAATATTTCCTACTTTAATCTTGTTATTTTGTATAATAAGTACAAGTTCTTATAAATTTCAGTTTTATTTAACATATCAAATATTTCATGTAGAATTTCCAAGTCTTTCGGCATAAATTGTTTTCATCCGTTTCTTTCACACATTCATAGTTAAAAATTTAAGTTTAATTTTTGTATTAAGAATTAAATTAAAATTTTTCTGTAGATAAATATCAAAATATAAGTATTTTGTTGGCAAATTTTAATTTATGCAGTAAAATTGTAATGATTTTTTTCTTTATTTCAAAAAAAATTCATTAACTTAATTCATAAGATAATTATTAAAATTAATTATCTTAACTAATAATAAAAGCACATGTGTTTATGTTTCTGTTGGTAATCTACAGGGCATACCATTGGACTTGAAGCTACCAAATCTGACACAAACATTCTTTGGAGGATGAAATGTAGACATTGCTGCATTTTTTAAAATTTTAATTAATTAAAAATTTAACAAAATTTTTATATTTTTCCTGCAATAACTTCCACAAATGTAATTGCTTAAGAATGATATTTGCAAGATTTTAAAATTCATTAAATTATCTTTTCAGTTTAATTTCCATTTTTTTCCTAATTTTGTACTTAAAGTTAGTAAATTTAAAAAAAATATTTTTAAATATAATTTATAACACTACTTTTTGTTGGTTCAAAATAAGATTCAAAACATTTTCACTATTGCCACAAATATTTTATCCTGGATTTTTTTTTCTTTCTGTTGTTGATAACCAACATTTGAAGACTACTGTTATTTTTTGCGAATTGAATAGATTTCTTTTGCTTTAATAAAAGTTCTGAATTTTTTTAATATTTTACAGTTAAGGTTTAACTTCAGAAGTAAGGAATGATGAAAATTTCCTTAGTTTACCTTTTTCCAAACAGCGTTGCTATTTCATTTAATACAATTGTATGTATAAAAATATGTTATCACTTAGAAGTTTTGCTTTCTTTTTGTAGTGCACTGAATTTTTTATTGAATCATATTCAATATGAAACATATTCAGTAGCACGTACAAAACTTCATTGCTGAATCATTCTACTTACTTTTCTTATATATTTTTATGAACATGTTTTGATTTTATTGGGTTTATTAAGCCTTTCAGGGGCACAAGCAATTTATTTTTTTGTGAAAACAATGTTAATGACCGTATAAATCCATTACAATAATAATAATAGAATTGGTGCTGCCATCTATTGTCTCTATTAGATGCTAAAAACACATTCTTTGTAATAAATCATCAAAATACTACCATCTGGATAAGAAAAAAGCTCATAAAAATGTGGTTCTGACGAAGAAACCACCACCCTTGAAAGGGTAATTATTTTCTGTTTCAGATTAAAGGTTAAATTTTAGGTGAAATGACAGATCGAATTAAGATGGTGCTTATTTCAATGAGCAAAACAAGTGCAAGACTCCTAAAATAGTACAAGTTAAATTTCTATCAAAATTTGAAGTTTGAAATACTTTGCTGGGGAATCCATTAAGACCAAGCTGTTCATAACATTTGATTGAAATTTTTTGTTATTCATAATCTCAGCAAATCAGCTGGTGGCCAAAGAAGGAAAGTTTACCGTATATTTCAAACTATATTTAGCTATGAATGATTATGACTGAAAATTGAACACACACATGAGATCAGGATAGAAAAATTCTTATTTAAAAACAAATATTTCTTTATTTCAAAATCCATTTACACAAAGTCTTATACGAGTCAGTGTACAAATCAGAAAACATTAACTAAAATCAGAAATCAACATTTATAATTGCATAGTAATTAATAAGGCTTGAAATATCATAATTATGAAATGTTATAGATTGTTTGTGTTGTTAAAAATTCATTATTTTACGCAGTTCACTATTACAACTACTTTGGCAATGAATGGGACCCTGACACATATCCTAGGGCAAGATTTGTATCAGAATATGGATTTCAATCTTTACCTTCTTTTGAATCTCTTGCTAATGTTTCAAACCCTGAAGATTGGATCTATCCATTAAATGATGCTATGAAACATCGTCAACATCATATGTTTGGTAAGCTATTATTATGTGACTTAAAATACTAAATTTCACAAATACACTTTAAATTGTAACTTAAATTTTTTTTCAAAAATAAGTGTAGTATAATTGGTAAAATGTTTCTCTTATCTGTATAGAATTGGGATATATTTCATAATTCAAAATGTAATTACATCTCGGCAGTTAGAAATATTTATTTGCTTTGAACAATTCTGAGACATGTATTATAAGTAAATACCAGTGGATTTTGTGATAATATTTTCTGATCATGTTTTTTTTTGTTTTGTTTCACAGGGCTTTTAAATATTTTTACTTTGCTGAATATTTTAGGAACTTATATTTTACTCTTATTTTAATTTGAATATTACTTTGAAGAATTTTTTTTTTTGGGGGGGGGGCAAACCGTACCTAAAGGGTGTAAGGCATGTCATGAGTCAGCAGGAAGAATTCTAATTGTATTTTTCTGCATTACATATATGTGATATTTTAATTTTTTAACTTTCCTAAATAATCTTAACGACACCTCATTTTAAATACTTCTACTTTCATCATAATAAACGCACTACAACTTTCTTTTCAAGTCACGAGTTCTAAAGGGGAAATTCCCTCTTAAGCGTTCTGCGCATTCATTTCTGCCCTTTTTCACGCCAGCATGTAAGCTTTCAACAAAAACGTGCGCTCGGGTGTAAACTTCTGAATACCGGTCATGGAGTTACGTAAAAATTGAATATTTTACCTATGAAGAAATAACGCTTGATGCCTCAATAAAAGAAGATTTAAGCAAATATTGTCTCTTCCATGATCAAAATGGACTGCATTTCACCTTTTTAAAGCCTGATCTTATAATTAGTCGACAGGATCTCCTTTGTTTTGTGGAGACCCTGTACATTGGTTTCAGAGCCGCCATTCAGCTAAACAACAGCGAAATCGTTGTTCACGCCCGAATGGCTACATTACGCAGAAAAGTATACCCACAAAAAAATGTCGTCATTCCAAATTTCTACTCATCCATCTTCATGTTACTTCAAATTTTATCATTAATGCTTTCTTCATTCAAGTATTTTTGAAGCATTTATGCCATCATCATAAAGTTATTTACAAGGGTGCCTTCAAAAGTTCTATTTTTCCAGTGTGCTCTTTCAAATTTGTGTTCTACAGTGATTTCCATAGTGCCGCCTTCTTTTTAATCATCGTGTTCATCTTTATGTGTTATCCAATATCTAAAATGTGCAAGAATTCAAAGTGTTGTGCATCGTCGGTGATTACATTTTCTAAATTTTAATCTGCGAGTAGTGCGAACAAAAAAAAGAAAAAAAATCACCAGCTGGTGGTGGTGGTGGTGGTGGTGGGAAATAAATAAAAGAAATCATGATCTTGAGTGTTTTTAATGATGTTATTTTAAATTGCTTTTCATTTATAATATATTTTCTTCGATAAATAGTTTTGTTTTGGTTGTGATATTAAATATGATACTGATCAGTATATTTTTGGTAAATTATGAAATATATTCTTTTGAAATAGTAATTTGAATTTATTTAGTATCATTCTATTTTTTGAGTGTGTTGTTTATATTTCATACATAATTATTTCTGAATTTTAGTATTTGTATTTTCATGAAATTATCCTGTCGACTAATTATAAGATCAGGCTTTAAAAAGGTGAAATGCAGTCCATTTTGATCATGGAAGAGACAATATTTGCTTAAATCTTCTTTTATTGAGGCATCAGGTGTTATTTCTTCGTAGGTAAAGTATTTAATTTTTACATAGCTCCATGACCAGTATTCAGAAGGTTACGCCTGAGCGACGCGTTATCGTTGAAAGTTTACATGCTGGCCTGAAAAAGGGCAGAAATGAATGCGCAGAACACTTAAGTACCCAGAAGAGGGAATTTCCCCTTTAGAACTCGTGACTTGAAAAGAAAGTTGTAGTGTGTTTATTATGATGTAAGTAGAAGTATTTAAAATGAGGTGTCGTTAAGATTATTTAGGAAAGTTAAAAAATTAAAACATCACACACACATATATATATATATATTCTGAATTTGTGAATGAAGTAATTTAACATCATTCTTCAGGCATTTAGTTATTGCTATCTGAATAATTAATGGAAGAACATGCATGAGTTATTTTTTATGCATAGCAAGGTGAGCTCATGGATGTATTTTTATTTTATACCATATGGTTATAAAAAAAATTATTATGTTAGATACAATGTCATTTTTATTTCCAAAATTATACTTTTTTTTTGTAATTTAGAATCCATATAATATATATATATACTGGTATTATAAGCACATTTGTTTTAATTAGTTTTTTGTATTTATTTGTCAAATACAAAAAAAAATTCAGTGCAAGTTTTGATTTTATGAAAGTTATTCTACATATATTTATTTTTAAAATGAAATTAAAGAACATGAAAAAAAATTTTCATTTAGTCTTTTAAGTGTCTTTTATTTTCTAAGATTACTGTTATCTCTCGTTTGATTGACCTTTTTTCAGGTATGAAAATTTCACATTTAAAGAAAAGTTTATGAATTAATGTAAAATATTTTTTTGATAGGAAACTTACAGATGGAGAGTATGATATTGAAACATTTCAGGTTACCTTCTTCCTCTTGTGGCATTCAAGGTTTTAAAGATCTCTTATATTTATCCCAGGTAAATTTTTATTTATGTACCTCTAAAATTAGTGTTTTGTAATTATAAACAGACCCTATAAGGGACTTATTTTTATTAAGAAAAAAATTAAGATAAAATTTCCTTTTCTTTTCTTGAAAAGATATCTTAACTTTTCAAATATTTTTCATGTGCACTTTTTTAACACTCTACTTTTCTCATTGATGGCTTCTACAATTTTACTGATAATTTGCATATCATATTAAAGCGAAAAAAATAACTATTGCATAATATATATAGTTACTAATGTATACAGAAAAATGAATGTGTTTATAGGTTTCTATGTAACTTATTTTGATATTTAATATATATCTCAGATAAATGGGAATGTAAATTTGCAATACATTTCTTGTATATTGTTATCCATAAATTTAATATTTCAATTTTCTATTAACTTTCAAAAATCTTATTGCAGTTTTTCTGATGGCAATTTTATGATTACAAGAATTTCAATGAATAAATGATTCTTTCAGATTGTGCAAGCTGTTGCAATCAAAACTGAAACTGAAAAGTATCGCCGAAGTCAAAGTGAAGTAGTGAATGGTGAAGGAAAGACGATGGGAGCTTTGTATTGGCAGTTGAATGATATTTGGCCAGCTCCTTCATGGGCTTCCATAGGTAACAGTTCCATTATTATGTTATAAATAATACTCATTTTAATGATTGTAATATAATATACCTTACATTGCTACCAACTGAATTCAGTGTGAAAATAATGTGTTCCAACTTTGCTTATTCATGATTAGCCATTTATAGTAATTCGTTTTGAGCACCAGAAAATTTTTGGTTTCCCTTGGAGTGAATCCAGTGGCTTTATTTATTAATTAAATAAATGAACATTTTAAATACTGTGTAAAGTTTTATCTAATCTAACAACTTTTAATTGAATTCTCTTCAAATATTTTAAAGTGGTCTATAAATATTTTATTTTGATACTTCATGTTCCTTGTGTAATTTCAATAACAGTGCTATAAATTGTATTATTGTTATATACAGAGCCCGATTATTAAATAGAAAAAGTAGGCAACTGCCTTAGGGCTCCCAACTTTGGGGGGGGGGTGCTCAATATATATATATTTACAATACTTCCAAAGTAATTTAATTTTGTGCTTTTATTTAATTTGCAAAGGCTGTGGGCTTGATCTTATTCACATTAAAATCAAGTATCGTTTAAAATTTGGAACATTATTCTAACAGCATTCCTAATTAATTACCTCTTGCAAGTTTTATATTGTTGTTTTATAATTCCAAAAACATGAATTGTTTTATTATTAAAGAAAATTGTCTGATCCTGTATCAAGTAGTATTTAGATGTTGTTAAAAAAGTTTTGTCAATTTTTGAAATATATTTTGTATAGAATTCCTTTAAAATTTTTATTTTGCATTTTTTAAATACATGATATATTGAAATTAACCTTCTTGGAAATGATCTGCAATGAAATGTTTTGATATTACAGTTTTAAAACTGCTTATACAGAGGTTAAATTAAAACCTGTACAAAAAAGATCTGATTTTGGAAGTAGGGGTTGGGACAAGCAGAGGGGGGTGCATGCTTTTCTTAAGGGCTCTGAGAGGGCTTTATCCTGTCCTGATTTTATCTTTACAAATTACACAATCACAATGGCCTTCAGAAGATCACACTCAAGATTCGCTATGTTTTGGGGCCTGGTGCATGTGAAATTTATATGAGTCAAATGTCCTCTATGTGGGATTGGAGTTAAGAGAGTGGGGGGATGCCTGCTCAGGTGTCTACCATTGTTTAAAATTACTATATCTGTCTCAAATTAGCCTTCATAAAGCCTCAAATGTTAAAGCAACTAAACTAAATAAAATCCCTTCAAATTACAGCAATATTACTTGCTTGAGGAATAACTTTAATCAAAGCTTATTTTTCTTCATATTTTTATATTAAGAAAATAGAATCCAAGAACAAGCAAATAGTTGTATATTGCGTTTCCTAAAAAACTGTAATGCAGCATTCAGTCGTGGAATTTTCTTGTTACTGAAATATCAAGCATTGAGGGAAATGGAAATTTGTTTAGTTTCACTTTAAGGTGTTTGTATGATGTATGAAAAGAAGAAATTCACTCTGCAAGATTTCAATTCTTTAAAAAATGTTATAGTTTTTATATTTAATATCCTGGGAACTTTATTTTGAAATATTGTCAAACCTAAGAAAGCACAGTCTGGTAAAATATGCATCCTTCCCTGACATAAAAATGAAAACCAAAAATTAAATTAACTTAATTGAATAGAGGTGTGGGGAAATATTGTTTGACATTCAACAGACAGATGTATTGTGTAGCTTTTTGTGTGCACTGTTTTTTAGCAAATGAAATAAGAATTACAACACATGGAAGAGTAACTTTTTAAGATCAAATGTCAAATACATGAAAGATTGTTGTAATTAAATTGATAATGTGCAGAAAGCTATGATCAGCTGCATTATTGATGGATGATGCAATTGATGTTTCTGCACATTTTGGGGATTTTGTATTCTGCTCCATCATTATCCAGATATAAATTTTAATATAGAATTTTATTGTACAGAATATCAAATATTAAATTTACAGGGTTCCCACGGTCCTTGAAAATCCTTGAAAACAACTCCTTGAATTTTATTTGCCGTACTCGGGGCCCCGGAAAAGTACTTGATTTTTCGTAGGGTCCTTGAAAACTCTGGAAAGGTACTTGATTTTTTTTGTTGGGTCCTTGAAAAGTCCGTGAAAAATTCGAAATGTACTCTGTCTTGAGAATTCCACCACCCGAAAAAGGGTGTTGCTATGGGAACGCTGTCAATCACTATTCTTTTCTTTAGTTTGGAGGAAGAGGGAGAGGTGGCAAAAAAGGGTGTTGCTATGGTAACGCTATCAATCACCAATATTTCCTCTCTGTCTAGGATGGGGGCTGGCAAAAAAAGGGTACGGTTTCGTTACGACCTGGGGATTCCTTGAGATACGAAAAAACCCGGGAAATTTTATTCTAAAACTGGAAATTTTTTTTATTTTGATAATTCTTATCAGACGAGATAATATTCGCTGGTGTTTTATAGAAAGTAAAATAAAACATCGATGACTACCAATGAAAATCGGTCATGTACTGACAATCAGAAACGGAGGCCATCCGCGTTTCTGCACACGTGCCAGGCAACAGGATGTTTACATTTAAATTTCTTTGGAACCCAAACTTCGTCTATGAACAGGATCGCGTTCCCTTTATTAGTTAAATTAGATAGTTCACGATTTTACACCGGAATGGGGTGTCAGGCAATGAGTCACATGAGCGCAGTTCCGGAGTTCTTTGTTAGTTCACGCTCAGTAAACATCACCCTTCCATTCTTCACTTTCCCGGTATTTTGATGAAAATAACTCCGCCCGGCGCATGCGCAAAAGCGCGGAGGGTTTCCGAATCCGTTGCTATACAATACTCAGTTGATAGATATTAATTGTAATCAAATGTGGAAGATGCATAGGAATTTGGCATCGTGCCAAGGAGATTCAGACAGTTTGTGAGATTGTAAATTTTCTTTCATCTGTCTATACAAAAAAAAATACGAATTAGCATCCACACTGGATACTGTTTGCTTCTTTGATGATTTAAAATCAAATAGGAGTTATAACCAGAATTAATTCATTTTTCCATTTCAAGGAGATCTTTTTGGTGAATTATTGCAATACCTGACGTTATTATTAATATTTTGTTATTATTAATATTTTATGTCGGCATTTTTTGTTAATTTCTTGTATTCTTTTTTTTTCTGTTATGAATACGGATCATTTTGATAAATTATGGGATCTTCAAAGTATTGGACCGAAAGTATTATTTATTATAGAAAATATTTTTTTTCCGCATATATGCATGCATGCATGTTCGGTTTTTGTTCTTTATGCGCTCCCAAACGGTTTGATATACAATTAAATTTTGTAAAGTGATGGATTTAGTGCAAGAGGGAGCTCACGCCGTACATTTTTTTTAAAATTGAATTCGATTTTTATTTATTTAATTTTAAGCACTAAATTCCGGCGTTTTTTGCGCATTTTTCCGAATTTTCATTTTTCCCCATTATTATTTTTACATGAAACGAGAGAAGAAAAGTTATGCTTCCGGTATTTTAATTTATTATTTCTTGTATTTTTTTTCTCTTTTTTTTTGTCTTTTGATGTTTTGTTTCTCTTTGAGCCGATTTTTTTTTATTTTATTTTTATATATATATATATATATATATATATATATATATATATATATAGCAGTAATGAAAAAAAGTTGATTGGGATCAAAAGTTTAATTTTTTTTCTATAACGAAGAAATATTATGCTTCTGTGTTTTAATATATAAACACAAGAAAAAATCGTTATCTTGCCGCCTTCATATTTTTTTGTCTTTTAATGTTTTTTTTTTCAATGGATATTTTTATCAAGATTTTACTTTGCTTAAGATTATTTTAAGTTTATATTTTTAGTCAGTAACGCAAGGAACGCAAAGCTCTTGTTACAAGGCAGAAGGTTTGTATCTTTTTTTAAGGACCAATGGTAATGGTTTTTCTGTCTTCGTTGATTTCATAGAGGCCCCTTTGAAGAAATGGATTCTAAAATGAAAGGGTCGGTTCCATATTGCCGAAGATCGACATGCAAACCTTTTTGAGCGACTCTTGCACATTTTCAACAAACTTTTGGTCTTTTTCTGTCATGTTGAGTTGTTTCTATGAGGGCTACTAGTATGAGTCACGCAGGAAAAAGGAGGCCGTCCCATTTGAAAATTCTGCAACATGTTTTCCAAACAGAAAAATTATGGAAGTGTGAAAAATATATTAAGTAATAATTTAATTAAGATAACTAATAAGTTTAAAATTAATTTATTAGGCTACAGATTTCTTGAGTGTCAGTTATTTTCAAAAAGTTTTTGTTCTTGTTTGGAAAAATCCTACGGAAGCCTATAGTAATCAATTTTTACTTATATTAGTTCTTATTAATAAAACTTTTTTTTCTTTTTCAACGTTCATAGAGGTTTAATATAAGTGGTTTGATTACTAAAATTGAACATAACGGAGCAAGGGATGCCAGATTATACAGTTTTTTTACTCTTCATTATGGCAAATAGTCGGGTACATTTTTGTGCTCCGTTCACACAAACTGGCTATTCAGTTTGTACATAAATAAATATATGGCAAAAATTTTGAAGGGTCATCATAATTGTGAGTCATACATCACACTGAATTGCATTGCATTGGTTTCTGCACTGCAGAAGTTTGCAGACAAACTAGCTGAACAGACTGAAAAAAAGTAGAGATTTTAAATCTATTGCAGAATCCAATAGTTTTAAGAAAACAGAAAAGAAAGGGCTAATGAAGTCAAAATGATCTATGAAAAAATTGAGGCTTTAACAGAGCAACTGAAAATGTAAATTTAAAGTACTTTAAAGTTTATTTATTTAAATGTAAATAAAGGTTTGTTGATTTGTACTTGTCTCTTGCTCCCCTCCCCCCCTTCAATCTCAAGCAATGGTCAAAAAGTAAGAATAGAGGTTCTTGTGGGACTAACAATTTTTTAATGAATTTTGTTTCAGCTAATGTGTTGCGAAGTGAGCTACCAAGTAAATGCTTAGTAGTAGTTTGTGTAAAATTAGCATGTAGTAGTAGTACACTATACCTAATAGTAAGGGTGTTTGAATTGTGATCTCGAAACTCACTTAGCACTGCTGATTTTGGTTCACTAATTGCAAGGTGTGCAAAACATGTGCCTTTGATATTCTTCATTTTAGCATCTGAAAGTCGCAAGTAAGAAAGTGATCACGCATTTGAACGTTAAAGTTGAAAATATTTGATTTAAATTTGTCCTTTGCATTTTTGTGTTCTAAAATATGTAATTTTATGGTCCTTGAATTTTTTAAAAAAGGTCCTTGAAAGTCCTTGAAAAGTCCTTGAATTTTTTTCATCAATAAGAGTGGGAACCCTGATTTAAAAGTAAATTCTTTTCAAATATCCCACTTATTTTTAAATACTTTAGGATATTTTTCAGGCATAATGCTACTACGGACTACCGGGCAAGTAAAAATGAATATAGTGATTACAAACGGCTATAACTATTTAATGGAAAAGAATTTATCGATAAAATTAACAGAATGTAGACAGAACTTCAAAATTTTGTATACATACGTCATAGATGTTCTATGTAACTTCCCTTGGTCACACGGACAATATCTAGGCAGTACTCCATTTCATGCCATACATTGTGAAGCATTTGTTCAGTCGCTGACGCAAGCGCATTACAAATGCGTACTTTGAGTTCTTCAATTGTTTTGGGCATGGGAGGCATATACACCCTGTCTTTCACATAACCCCATAGACAAAAATCGCGGGGTGTCAAGTCCGGATATCTCGGTGGCCAAGAGCAGAAGACATCGTCGGCATCTCCACTTCGACCGATCCAACGCTTTGGAAGATGTTGGTTTAAAAATGTGCGAACCTCCGTACTCCATTGTGGGGGTGCTCCATCTTGCTGAAAGATGTAATCCGTGGAATCATAGTCAAGCTGTGGCATTAACCATACCTCAAGCATGTCAAGGTAAACATTTGATGTAACACTTCACTCACTGAAGAAAAAAGGACAGTACAATTTACGTGATGAAATCGCGTAGAACACTTTTACTTTCGCTGAGTCACGTTCATGTTCAATTACAGTGGAAGGCTTCTCCATACCCCATATTCGAGTGTTGTACTGGTTAACCTTCCCACTTATGTGGAAGGTTGATTCATCGCTAAAAATGAGACGATCAGCCATTGTTTCATCCTCCATGCTTTCCTGCATAAACGTAGCGTAATTCATACATTTGCCGTAGTCTTCCTGTTTCAATTGCTGCACAAATTGAATTACGTATGGTTTCATTTTCAGCCTCTTTCTGAGAACACGCCATACCGTTTTTTGTGGCCTTTTTTAATTCCCTACTGCCTTCGGACGTTGATGTCCATGGGCTTCGTTCATACGTGCAACGAATTCTTTCAACGTTTTCCACTGAAACATGTGGCCTTCCGCTAGTTTTCCCTTTGCACAGACATCCTGTTTCTTCAAACATCCGATGCCATCTGCATATGTTGTTCGCATTTGGAGGTTCTTGATTGTAACACTGACGAAATCTCTGCACTGTGATAACAGAATGACATTTGTTAAATTTTAACACGCAGATTGCTTTCTGCACAGGACTTGCCATTTTTACTAATGAGATGCCTGCAATGAACAGGTTTCTTGTCATTGTGAAGTTTCAACTCGCACATGCATAGGCTTCTGCTTCACTGCACCTGCGCCTTACGTAAAGAAATTTTGAAGTTCCGTCTACATTTTGTGTTAATCTTATCGATAAATTCTTTTCCATTAAATAGTTATAGCCGTTTGTAATCGCTATATTCATTTTGACTTACCCGGTATTTTACTAGGCATAAGGTTACTCCTTGTAGTTTTCTCATGCAATCAGCTTGAGTTTTCTTTGACTTTAATTGTAATTAAACAAAATGTTATTGTCTTCAGAAAATACATATCCATGGTTCTTACGCTTTTAAAAAAAACATGAAAAGTGCGTGAAAAAAAAAGTTTCATTTTCAAGTGCTTGTAAACCTTGAAAAAAAACAATGTGTTTAAAAAGTCCTTGAATTTTAGGATTTGTTCATAAAATTTTGAATTTTATGATTTCTTCAAAAAATTAAGGAAGAGTCGGGAAAAAATTCCTATCGAAATTTATTTTCCCCGCCATCCATTTTATATTCGTTAAACCACCTTCTCCCCCATTCAATAATTGGATAGTCTTTCATCATCCGGTCATGTGACCTTTTTCTCCTTTCTTAGCGTAGCGTGCTTATCTCTACTTAGGTACCTATTGCAGCGTAGTGGGTGAAAGTGTATTCCCATAATTTGATTCTATTTTTGCTGTTTTGCGTTCCACGTGTTTTTTTTTCATTTATGATTTAAAATTATGTGTAGATAATGGCAGGTAAATGCATCTTTAATAATGCATGGCTGGAAATGCCTGCATACAAAATGTGGTTGCAAAGAAACGTGTCGGATGTCCATTCTGCACGATGCACGATTTGTTATAAAAATTTCAGTGTTGCCTCGATGGGCAAAAGCGCCGTGAAAAGCCATGCGAAGAGCCGAAAGCACATCGATTTACAGTCAACAAGAAGAACCTCAATGAACGTGGTCAGAAGTTATTCTAATGATAAAAATACCCCAGAAAGCATATGTAAACCACAGGACTCACCATCGTTATTTGCCGCATCTTCAACTTCAAATATTGGCAATATTGAATCTCATGTAGTTAAAAACGATGTCTTAGCTGCTGAAATTTTGTGGACTTTAAAGACTCTGAAAAATCACGGCTCTTATAAAGCGAATGAGGACATTGAAAAAATGTTTAATCGCATGTTCCCTGATAGTGCCATCGTATCAAAATTTTCGTGCAGAGAAAAAAAACCTGCATATTATGCAGCATATGGCATCGCACCTTATTTGGAAAATCTCTTGCAAGAAAATTTGAACACAAAGAATTTTGTGCTATTTGATGAAAGTCTCAATATAATGAGACAAGAAAAACAAATGGACGTTCATGTCCGGTATTGGCACCAGAACAGAGTTAGTACCATATATTTTAATTCTGTATTTTTGGGGCATAGCAGGTCATCTGACATATTTGAAGAGTTCATATCTACCATAGCAAAATTGAAATTTTCTAAAACCATACAAATATTGATGGATAGGCCCAATGTGAATTGGAAGTTTTAAAACATGCTACAAGATTATTATTTTAAGAAATTTGGAAAAAAATTGCTTAATATTGGTAGTTGTGGTCTCCATATCATGCACAATGCCTTCAAGGCTGGGTGTATTGCAAGCACATGGGGAATTGTGGATTTTTTAACCTCATTGTATTATTTGTTTAAAAATTCACCTGCTCACAGAGATGATTTCCTGAAAGAATCAGAAGGACCATTACCAAAAAAATTTATACAGCATAGGTGGCTTGAAAATGTGCCAGCTAGTGAATCTGCTATAAATCTTCTCCCCAGCATTAAAAAGTACATCGTTTCTGTTGATAATGGAGAGCATAACTGACCAAATTGCAAGTCATATGCCTGTGTTAAAACTTGTGTGAGTGACAATCTGCTTTCTGTGAAGTTGAAAGTTTTTCACTCCATAAAAAAAGCAAAAGTTTTGTTGCCTTTTTTAACAAAATATCAGACTGACAAACCAATGCTGTTCTTTCTGCCAGAAGATTTGAAGAAAATTGTAAACCTTCTACTGCAGCATTTTGTATTATCCAAGAATTTAAACACTGCAACTACTTTGCAAAAGCTTTTATGTTTGGATCTTAATAATCTCAAAATTCACAAACCAATGGAAAATATTGATCTGGGTTTTTCTGCAGAAAAAGAAGTCCAGTCCTTGCATGTTTCAAAAAAAATTTCTGACCGTCAAATTTTTGATTTAAGAATGGATTGCAAAAAGTTCCTGATAAAGTTAACAATGAAGTTGCTTGAAAAATCTCTACTGTGGTACAGTATTGTAAGGAGTTTATCCTGTTTAGATCCTAGGAATATGACCAATAAAAAGAAATGTTTAAATAAAATGAACCAACCATATCTTAAATTCAATGATTGAAGAAAAACATGTTGATGAAAATGTATGTGATGAGATTTTAATGGAATTCTAGGACTATTTAGATAATGTGGCTTTGAAACATTCAGATTTTTCCTAATTTTCTCCAGAAAACTCGAGAGTTGATGAATTTTTCTATGAGACAATGAACACCAATAAATATAGAAATTTGTGGAAAGTGGTTGAAATGTTGTTACTACTCAGCCATGGGCAAGCAACTGTTGAAAAGGGATTTAGTGTCAACAAGAAAGTAGAAGTTGAGAATATGAAGGAACTTTCCGATGTTTCGCAGAGACTTATATGTGATTACATCAATTCAACAGGTGACAGTATACATAATATTAAAATAACAAACATAATGTGCACCTATGTGTCTAATGCTAGGCAAAAATATATGAAATACTTAGAGGATCAGAAACTCCTGTCATCCCAGAACAAGAAAAGAAAAAAACCTAACTTCTGATGAAATACAAGAACTGAAAAACACAAAAACATGCTTGGAAAAAGATATCAAAGCTTTGATAAGGTCTGCAGATGAATTTGCAGAAAAAGCTGAGGAAAATAATGATGTGACTTCAATTTGCAACTCTAATAGTTTAAGGAGGTCTGCTAAAGCAAAAGAAGAGAAATTACTTGAAATCACTAATGCAATAGAAGATTTAGAAAAGAAAATTGGCTAAATGACTTTACTTTTTTTTACTAAACGTTTTCATATTTTGACTTTTAACCATTCATACTGTCAGTAATTTGTGTTAAGCATGTTCGCGTTAACGAGGTTCAACTGTATTGAGAAAGATGTAACTTAATTTCAAATTGCTTGTTCATTTTTAAGTTAAAATGATATTTAAAAATTCTCTAACAATAAAGTGTCTGTTGAATTCAAATTATGCTTTACAGTTCTATAAATGAAGTAATAAGAATTCTTTTAAATAGACAGGAAATGTGTGTGTTTCTTATGTATTGAATGAAGCTTATTTTATAACCATCATTGTAACTTGCCGTGTGCTGCATTATGTGTATGTTTTGACGTTCCTTGAAAAGTGCTTGAAAAGTCCTTGAAATTTTTTTGTTCTTAAGTGTGCGAACCATGATATCTGTCATGTTGAAATTTCCTTTCAATTTATAGACAGTATAACTTTTAGTGTCAACTGAGGTACTTTGTAATCCTAGTTTTGTTCTAGTTTTTCTTATAATAAATAATAATCAGCATTAATTTAAGACCATTTAATAAGTGTTAATATTTTTGTTATTAGATGCATGATTTCTAAAGCTGTACACTGTGTGGATGGAATTAAGGTATAACTGCTCGGTGCACTGTTGAGGAAAAATCGGCAATCATAACTGTGTCAAGTCACAGTGGTCTGAAAATTGGGAACAAATGACGCTCGCTCACAAAAATAAGATGAAAAAAAGAAGCATATTGTAAAAATGCATTTTTTAACCTTAGAACTCTTTATCTTACATGCATTAATTAAATTTACATTTATGTGTTTATGCCATTTGATCATACCCACTTACAATTTGTAATTGGTATGCATCAAAACAATATTTGAATTATAATATGATGACAGTTGAATTATGTTAATTACTAGAGACTGTTTGTCTTTCCCTTTGATTAACTTCTGGACCTTTTTTTAATGTCATTCACCATGTTCTGAAATGTATACTATTGAGATTTGACATTCATATGACCTCTAATTTTTTTACACTGTTCTGTACAAAAATGCTTCAACCTTAATCACCCAGTTATTTAAAAAAAAATTTAATCATTCTATCAAGTGCTGATGTTATTTATAAGTTTTTATTTACAGAGTACGGAGGGCGATGGAAAATGCTTCATTATTATGCAAAGAATTTCTTCTCTCCTCTTCTGGTTTCCCCTTATCAAGAAAATGATGAGGCAGTTGTGGGTGTTGTATCAGACTTGTCTGCACCCCTGAATAATCTGATTTTGAATATCTCAGTGTTCAGTTGGTCATCTATGGAACCTCTTCTCACTGATGTTGTAACTTTCAGTCAGGTTTGTTTTGTATTTTATAGTTTTATTGTGTTTATATATTGATTGCCCTTATTCATTTTCAACTTTATATTTCATACAATTATTTCACACAGAATATGTTTTTAAGTTATAATAACACTTCACATATTTTTTTAATATTTTAATGTTGTAGTAATGAGAACTGGAATGAAGTAAAGAATCACGGTGCCTTTTAATTCAAAATATACTGCAAATTAAAGGAGCTGGAAGAAATTTTGCCATATTTTAAAGCAAACTTGTCTTTTTAGACACTTACATTAATAGATACTAATATTTAAACTAAAATTTAGAGATTTTTTCATGAAATAGATGTTTTGTTTTCATCTCTAATAATAAAAGAATGTGTTTACTATCTATTGTTGTTTATTTATTAATCTATCGCGTTGAATTGACATGTACAATTGGGAATTTAAAATTGAATTTTGAAAGTTGATTTTGATATGATATTCCCATTTAGGACATATTTAATAAACTTTTAGTGGTTAACAAGTTAAATCCACAGTATTATCAGACTGATGCCAATTTTCTAGTCTTTTTGAAAAATCCAATGTAAAGTGCATCGTTTTAATCATCAAAACTTTTGTCTTTTTACTGTATTTGAAAAGAGTTTTGATATAATTGTTATGTTCAACTCTTCCTAATTGAAATTCCTTTTTTAAATTATGAATTAACTCTTTTTAAGGCTGTGGGAAGGAAGTGTACTTCCCACCTCTGATCAGAGTTGCTATCTCTAAGTAACTTGAGAAACCATTCTCGCTGAAATTTTCGATGAAATAAAAACCTAGATGTCTCAACTCCTTATTTCAAACAATAAGGTGGTATCTTGATTTGTTAGTTAAATATTAATCAATCAAATTAATTTTATGTAATAGGTTAAATTAATTTCTTAAGTCAATGTCAGTCCCAAAACTATTTTAATATGCCATTACTAGAAAAAAATGGCCCTTTAACCCTTTCGGCTCTAATGGGCATATACATCACGGAGATCAGATGCCATTCCCTATTGGATAAATAAATGCCACTTTTTCATTTTTGTCAGCATTAAATTAACTACTTTTCATAGTTAAACTTTTATCATGCAAATGTCGGGTTAAAGGTTTAAGTTGATTTATCTGTGGTTATATCAATATGCATTAAATTACTCTAGTCTGTCTTAATGCATGGAAATTATAAAATTTTGCAAATTTTCTCCATTTTTATTTTCAGTTTTAAAGTTCTCAGTACTCGAGTTCATAATTAACACTTTTTCCCCCTCTAAATCTCCACTTTTAATTATACCTCCAAAATCTTATTGGTATAATGGCATGGTATACAGTAATTACTGCTACAGCATCCATCTACTTTATTTACATTTATTCAAAGTACTTAAACCAATTTTTTTTATTGTTGTTCTCTTCTTATCGAGTCCTTTAACCCTTAAAAGCTCGATTTTTAAAAAATTGATTTTAAAATGTTTTTTGAATTTCATTTCTTGAATAAAACACAGTAAAAGTACTTTAAAAATCCTATTTTGTTTTAGGTATGACTTTAAAAAACAGTTTGTTACTAATTCAAAACACTGAGCTTTATTTCAGAAAAAAAAAATCCATAATAAAATTCTATAATATTCAATACAGATGAATTTTAATAACTTATGATGTGGATAAGGAATTTCCTTTAACAATATATAATAAAATATGGTATTCTCAAGCATACAAACAAAGAAAAAAAGATGCATCCTCAAGTGAAAAACATCAATTTATTTTTATTTTTTTCATCAGCACTCAGGCTGCCATTTTTATGTTATGAATCAATTTAATAAAATTTTCAGTATGTGTATATCCTATTGGCCACAACAAATATCAGAGCTTCAGTCTTATTCTCAAGATTTTAGAAGACAAAATTGGGTATGTTGCTTAAAGGCAACACATGGCATTTAAGGGTTAAAATGAATAATTGAGCTCTTACTACAGGAAAGTGTTCCTTCTTAACAACAATTAAATAAAAAAAATTGTTTCCCCGTTTAATTATGTAAACTTCAACATATTTAAATCCAACTTAATTCTGAGGAGGATGTGCAAAATGTTTGAAATTAAGCAGTATTTTGTAAGCTGTATCTCCACTGTTTTAAGTAGCTTATGCGTTGTTATTTTAGCCACCTAGATGTTCACAAGTTGTCTCTCGTCAAAGTATCACCACTTTGTTAGAAAAAAGTGGCTGCCCAGATGAAAATTCTTGCTTTCTGTTCTTTACCGTTCTGTCACCAGAAGATTCAAGTGTGGAATCGAGAAATGTGCTGTTTCTTTCTGAATTCCATTCCGCGATAGGGCTGAAAAAGCCCAATATTACTGTAAGTAACATAAATGTATGAGATTTATTTTAAGAATTCTTTTTAGATTGAATCAATATTCTATTTAGGCTTTGTTATAAATTCCGTTTTGCTCTATACTTTTTAAAATTCAGTTGTGCTAGATTTTTATTGATCTCAAACTTCTTAATGAATTAAATGCCAAAACTCTATTATTTCACCAAGATATAGATATTTTATTGGTCATCACGCTAAAGTGACATAAAAATTTCTTAATTTTTCATAATTTACTTTGCTATCTTTCTTTTATTAAAAAAATATATACAGATAAGTTATCAAAAGAAGTTATTAAAATGATTTGGATTCAAAAGCTTATATAAAACTAGACTTAACTGATAATCTAAAATAATGTTGGTTCATCAGTTGTTTTGAAGTATAGTTCCAAGTTCTCTCTCTCGATGCCACGATCTAACAATCAAGCCACTCTAAATCAGGAAAAATTCCCTACCTCTTGCAGGGTTCAACATGCAAGTACATTTTTCTTGACATGGAAATAAATTATTCTCTTGCTTTTATGTCTTCATTGAAAAATTACGCATTTTAATCTTGACTCCACTATAGATCCATCATATGTACTAGCCTGGGACATTTTAAATTTGTGATCTATTAAGTTTTCTGATCCGAGTCATGGAGATTTAAAAATGGGGAACTGGCTATTATATGTACTATGTTGTTCTTATCTTATTCAGCAGTGGTTTCAAATTCCTTGATTCCTATTTCAAATTACTTGTAGCCTAATGGAGTATCTTCAAAATGAGGCATTGATAGGACTAACAAATATTTTCTGATTGCTATGCAAACTTCTTTTAATTGTTATAGATACTTTATAAAACTAAAATTCCAAGTATTTTTTAAGATACTTCACTTTTTCACCTTACTCACTCATTAGACTCTTATATTAGGTGATTAATAAGTTACAAACTATAATAAACCGTGTTGCATGTGAATGTTTCTTGCTTAATGCTTATAATATAAAGTAACGTGTTTAAAATTATTAATGCTGTAGTAACTTATTTTCTAAATAATGCACAGTATTTAAAAAATCAGTTGCATATGTAGACGCTGTTGATTTTAAAAAAATATATATTAAATAGAAGTTACTGATTTCTCGGGCATCTTTTTACCATTGATACTCATATTGTAACTCATAACACTTGAAGTTATTGCATAAAATGATAGCAAGAAGAAGAATATTCAATTATAGCAGATGCTTTAAATGCTAGTAATTCATATGTTTTATTTATTTAATTTTTATTTTTGCCATTTTGTACACAAAACCATGTTATGTGAAAACAGTAAATGGAATATCTTTGGAACATTAGAGAGATTTGCCTTATATGGGAGTCAACTTCATTTGTTTATGAGTGATTGGCATTTTGCTTATTTTATGCAGTTATATATATTTATGCTTGACAATTTTTGGGCTGTAAAGAGCTAATGGAAAAATCTTTACATTCGTTTAGAGTTGTTTATTATATTTCTCCACAAATTTTCTCAGATTTATATTTATAAAGAAACACACCTACTCTCTTTACTATTTCGAAGTCAAAGCACCAAAAACCCCTTAGAAAACCATTGAAAGTTGAAATAAATATTTATACTGTCTGTTATGACCGTTTCATGACTTCCTTGATTTTTTTTGTCTAATATATATATATTTTTGGTATTTAAATGTAATATGCAGTGTATATGTTACGTTTAAAGTGTGGAATCCGTTATTTCACGAATTACCTACTTATTGTATGATATGACTGAATTATATGCCTTAACGGTAACATTTATATTTGTTGATTATTATTTTCATTTTTAGGCTGCCATCACAGGACCTACAAGAACTGAAGTTTCAGACTTCACTTTCAACATTAGTCTCAATACAAATGCTATTGCACCATTTGTTTGGCTGGAAGTCGGAAACATTCCAGGAAGATTTTCTGACAATGGTTTCTTATTGATATCAGAAACGATGAATGTATCTTTCTTTAGTAAGGAACCAACCAAAATAGCAGATATTACTAATAATTTGAATGTTATGTCATTGAAAGATACATGTACAAATTAAAAAGCAACGCTGTGTTATCAGATAACAGTAATTCACATAGATGATGTTTAACTGTTTGATATATTTTATGTCTTAAATATTTTTATAGTGATTTTCTAATAAGTATTAAATTATTTTAAGTTAGTATGATGTAGTAGTTTTGTGCCTTAAATTAAAACATTGTTTTTGCAAGAATATGTAGTGCGAAAATAAATATTTAGCAGATTATAATTAAAGTGACAAAAATAATCAGAAAAATTGTTATGCCTGATCTTATGTCCTTTAGTCAATTTATAACTGGAATTTTTCAAGTAATGCTTATTATTTTATCTAACAAGAGAGCTTATAATTTGTGTTATAAGAGCTTATAGTACAGTGTCTAAAATGAAATACAAGCCTTCCATGACCAAAATGTTTTGTCACAAAATACGAGTTTTGTTGAAACTAAGATGTGTTTCGAATAATTTTATATGAAATGCTTCTAAGGAAATGGGAAAATTTTTAATTTATTGCTGGAATGCAGTGTTTGCTTGAATGAGACTGATTAGCACTTTTATGCTTATCCTGAATACTTAGCTTTTTATTTTAATGATCCCTTATTTTAATAATTTTTTTATTTTTGGAAAGGTATGGAATGGACCTCTTTAACAGAATAAAGATTTATCTTAATTTTTTTAGATTACTGCCTTTTAACGTATCTGGTATAATTTTATTTGATTTAAAAATTTATTGGAATTTCAAATTATTTCATTGATGAAGTCTTCAGTTTATTATTGTAAAAATATTTAGAAGATTAGATTTTTAATAAAATCATCATGCAGGATATTTTTTAGATGTAAATAAATTTAAAATTAATACCCGAGTTTGTATGTATACTACCTGTTAATTGGTTGTGAACATTCTTTTATAATTTTTACACATTATAACTACATTTTGAGCTTCTACATGGGCTAAGAATGTTTATATATTGTTGTAGGATATTTTTCCGAAGACTTATCTCTTTTATAAAAGAAACATATCAATGTTGTGCAATATGTGATAAATACGCAAGCGTTTTTGTAATTATTTGATTTTTATATACTGTTTAATAAAAACCAAAAAGTGGGAGTGCATTTCATTTTGTTCAAGAATGAACATTTAAATAAAACAGTAACAAGAAAGATTAAAAAAAAAGGCTCTACAAATAAATTGAAAAATCTCCACTGATAACTACACTTAGACTTGTAATCAATGCAATAATTAAAACCTGTAGTAAGATGCATTGAAAAAGAGATCTCGGATAAACATACAATATTTATTTATCTTAATAGAATACATCAATTTTTAATAAACATACACTTATATGAATTTTCACATTCACAACATTCAAAAACACAGTCTTAAGCTTCATAATCATAATTGTATTGCTTTGTGGCCAGGAATGTCTCCAGATCCGGAGGTTCGGGCTTGTAAGTAGCTAGACCCTCTTGGTACAGGAATCGGGCCACTTTGGCCGCAATCCTGAGGGACACTTTCCGAATGGTGTGCAGTGGGGGATACACTCGTCCTTCGTCCATGTCCTCTTTGGTCACTTGTTCGGCAAGGGCCTGCAAAGATTGAGGGATTCATAAATAACACTTGGAGGAAATCTGCCATATGCATTAAACCTTTGAGGAAGGCCGCATTGAAAATGTGCAGTTCCGTCTGGCCAACGTTTCTCAACACATGTGGCTGTTCAGGGCCGGCACACTTTTTCTAGTTGAGCCTTATTGCACTAGAGCTGGTGTCATGCCGACAGTAAAAGCCACAAGAGCCAGCACGTATTTATGGCAGTCGGGAGAGAATGTGTCAAGCAGCTGGCATGCTTGTGTGATGGTCTTCATTAAAGGGTTAACAGTGGTCTTCTTTAAAATAGCATAAGGAAAAGGATTAATACAGCCCGCATGAAATGTTGTCCAGTTGTTATGAACATTTCAAGACTAATCTTAAATATAAGCTTTAAAAAATATTAAAGTCAACAACTCATAACATTTCATTGATTTGAACTATACTGTATGTTTTTTTGCAATTTACTAAAAAAGATTTTTTTTAAATAATAAAAGTGGAAAAGTTCATTTGCATTACTCATGTAAAAAAATTCCTTAAAATTGGCGAATCCTTACAGAAAGGAAATACAAGTTTAACCTTAAAATTTTATCATCAAATTCGTTGTCCATCCAAATACTGTAAAATTTACTTTCAAGTGCTCTTATCAGTGTGTATTTTATTTTAACCTTTTCAAGACTTATGACATCTACATATATTCAGATCAATACAATTTTTTAAAAATTAGTCTTGAAAGGGTTAAAGAAATGCAATTTTTTTTTTTTCAACAATAACATTTACTTGAAATACGTGCCAAACTATCATTCCACTATATTTATAAAGGAAGATTTTAAGTTTATTTAAAGCAATTAGAACTGAAAAATATTTTCCAACTTTTTCATATATATGACAGTTCCTTCTATTATTGCGACAAATAACATTTTGATGTATTTAATATCGTTCCATATATTTTTTCAATGATATTTATAAAATACATGCCAAGCATTTAGTGGTAGGATACTCACCTTTGCTGCAATAAGGAAGACTTTGTCTCCAACTGATCGAGCATTGCAGGCAAGCAGCGCTAGAGAAACTCCAGGGAAGATGTAAGCATTGTTGCCCTGTCCTGGGTGAAATGTTTTCCCATTGATTGAGAATGCTGGGAAAGGACTACCACTTGCAAAAATGCACTTGCCCTATTCAAAGTAAAATAAGGGAATCTGGTTAGTTTATCCGACTTTTAAAATATTTATTGAAAAAAGAAACTAAGATTTTTCAATAATATATACTTATAAAAGGCAATGTTTGTGTGTGTGTGCGCGTGTCTGCGTGCGATGTCCAGACGAATCTATCGCACTTACAGCCATGAAATTTGGCACACAGGTAGTCGTAATGGTGACTGAATGCACCTCGAAGCTGAAATTTTAAAATTTAATCTAGAAATTTTTTTATTTAATGTTTTGTGCTGTTTTGGTTGATTTTTCGCACTAATTTCTCAATAGAATGGTTTGGAATAACTGTACAATAAAAATAGATACACCATCGGAAAGAGCACGCGATTTCCGTTCTAATGAAGTTAGTTTTGAATTTTCAACGTAATTTACTGAATTTTGAGAAATTTTTAAAAAATAGTCGGCTTTGGCATCGGAATGTTATTTTTGTTTTTAAATTTGTTGCATCCGACTTTCTAATAACACCATTATTTTCAATTTTTTTCAGCTTATAACTAGAACAGTTCTGTCAGATTTAAAACAAGAACGGTTAAAATATCTTTTCAAGTTTTTTTTTTTAATTAATTTTTTTCTGGACAGTTGAGAGTTATTCTCGATCGAGTTCCTCGCGCGGCACTTCTTCGGAACGTTGCTGACAATTTTGATTGGCGGACGCGCAGGATGCGTCATGACCTTCACCTGAATGAATTACTTCGATTATTATTTTCGGATTCAATTTTAATAATCTTGCTGTATAATAATCATTTTCAGGTTCCAATTTTGTAATTTTGTTTTGGATTAACGTACTCTGTACTGTAGGGCGAAAATAAATAAGCAGGAAAATCAAAAAATGTGTATCTTTTGTTTTGATTTTGTTTTCAAAACTTTTTCATGTCATTGTGGGCGTTTTTTTCTTTTTTTTTTCATTCATTTTGTTAAATTGTTGATTCCACGGGAAACGCCATGCGCATACTGCTAGTTTTTGATAATTTTAAGTAACTGATAATTTAAAATAAAGAAAATTTTACTATAATGAAGTTTTATGTAGTTGCCATATCAAAAACAAAAAATTGCTCCGATATGTAGGAAATAATTTTTATGCACAATATCACAAATGAGATAACAGGGAAAATCTGACATGTCGCTTACTTTTGTATGAGTGTAGGCTTGTTCTGCAGTACATTCTGCCTTATCCGTTGGGTTGCTGAGGGCAAAGACGATAGGTTGTTCGCTGTACTCTAACATCATACTAAGTACTTTGGGAGTGAACACACCAGGTTGTGCAGAAGCACCTAGAATGTGAAATAAATATCAGCACATGTAGGGCATCTTTTCAAAAAGTTCCACAAATTATCTGCTTCTATTCTTCATTCCTTAAATTTTATGCATACACCTGTATGTGCCATATGAAGCATAAGAGTTCAGTGAAATTACATTTTACTGCAGCAATTGTAACTGGAAAGTGATAGAATCCATATTTTGAGGCTTGGGAAGCTTGCATAAAGAATGTGCCTATGTCACTTATACACAGACCATTTTAAAAAATAAACAGTAAAGCTTACTAATTAGACACATGGGTGTTGCTAGTGAGGTGTCCAAGGGCCCAGCCCCCCTGTTGGAGCAAATTTTTGTACCCCTTTCACGAAATGGACTATTCACCTAGTAGATAAATAAAGATCTCGCGAAAATTTTAGAGGGTACTCTAATGCCACTCCTGATAAGATGTCCCAGGGAGAATTATTTTAATGACTTCTTAATAATGCTATTTTTTAAGAAAAACATTAGAAACCAAAATGAACAAAGATGAGAAAGCTTAGAGAAAAAAATTAAGTATACGTAAGTTTATTCATTCTTATTTTTCCAACTGTGATTCATCAATTCTTTTTTGTTTTCAGAAAAAGGCCATGGTTTTTTTTTCTTTTTCTTATTATTGGGGTTGTGTATGCATATAATAAAACCCATTTTCCTCTTTAGAAGGAATTTTATTACATAAGTTAACCTATGACTAAACGGAATCTCTAATTTTTCTCTTACATTGGGAGTTCCGAGGGAAAACCGCTTTTCTCTCGTTGTGGCGTAGCAAAGGTAAGGGGCGCCCGGGGCATAATATTATTATTAGCAAGGCTAAATGGCACCCAGACCATGGTGTTATTTTTTCGCCCCTTCTTGGTTTTTGACTTTAAAAACTAGCATAAACGCATTAATGTCTCGTCTCCGTGGCACCCCTAAAACTGGCGCCCGGGGTAGCTGCGCCATTGTTTTCCCGTTTCATGGAAGACTTAGCTTCGGCGTTGGAGGGTTTCGAGTTTGAGATTTGATCCCATCGAAGACCTGCCATGTATGCCACCCCGGTGTATTTTAAATTAAGCGATGTAAAACGCCCTGTTGCTCAGTGATGGATTTTGGCAATACGAGGCCGCAGGCGCAAAATTATTTTGAGACCCTTTCCCTACCCAACGTCGCCGTTGGCTTAGCACTGCGATACACACAATTCGTCGTCGGCCTAGCACTGCGATGATGCCGAATAGATTTTGAGGCCCTTCTGAGTCCCTGGGTACGAGGCGAGCGCCTGTGTGAAAAACCGCCACTGCTGTTGCTGGTTTGGAAGTTGGCTTAGTTGTTCTCGTCATCTGACCATGGTTCAAAATTACGAGAATCGTCCCTTACGCAATCTAAAACGAGACTTCAATCTCACTAAACTAAGCTATACACCTTTTTAACCCTTTGCCTTACGATTTTTTTAACCTTCAAATTAGAAGACACCAACCACTTTTGGGATATTTTTTATTATTTCAGTCTATTTAAGATGGTAAAGGATACTCGAGACATTTAAGCGTGTCCAAGTGATTTTTGTATTTAAAATTAATTGTTAGGTTGATTTAATTACGGATTTAGATATCAAAAATTTTGTAATTCGATGCGTCAGACACGTTGTTGTAAGCGAAGGGGTTAAGCTATTGGAAGGTCCGTCTGTTGACGGCCCATTGCACTCGGAAAAGTAATTAGATGCATAATTATTCACTGCTTTGCAAGAGCTCATATTATTGCTTTGGAACGTAAAAAATATATTTGCGTAAGTTCATTTTTCCTAAAAAATTATTCTACAACTCTGTAGGTAGTTTTTTAACCATCGAAATCGAGAAACGTCAAAATAATGCACCGTCTAGAATGGTGACTGAGAGTCACCTCGCGAGTGCCAAGGATTAATCTCCCCTCATCGGAAAGAAATTTAGCACAAATGTTTGATTCAGTAGTTAACGGGAATTAGAGCTACTCCTAGATTCACATATTCCTTCTGCAAAGGGAATGGATTTCTAGTGCCATCACTAAAGTGTACGCAAGAGAAATAAAATTTACTAGCACAGAATTTGTACGAACAGTAAGAAAAAGGTTAAATAACCTAAATTTAGAAATATAACTAATTCAAGAATTCCCAAGATTAAATGCTTAGCAAAAATCATACCGCTTATGTTAGAGTTTCTATGGATCGCAATCCGAAATAAGGTTCTGCAGTGGAGTTGATGAAGCTACAAAAAATGTAGAGGAGACCGACGAAAAGCGTTGTAAGTCACTATATTATTCCTTGCCTTACAGTTGGAATACATTCATCATTAAAAATTTTGGAGACAACAAACTCTAATCTTTTTTCAAATGAGCCGAGACCTTCGGTAAAACTTACAATTGTCATTTGATTTTCTGGTAAATCTGAATTTGAGGTGTCGGCTTCTGTACTAGAGATTTGCTCACGCCTCTCTATAGTCTCATCGTTTGTCAGCTATTTGCTATGCGAATTCAACAGCGGATAATAGTCATTACTATCAACTTCCGAACTTGAGCAACTTGATCAGTTTCTGACGTTGTTTCCAGTTAATTTTGAAAAAAAGAATGCACCCATTTTCTTTCAGACACCATTTAAGTTTTTTCGCGTAATTTTATTTGAAGAATGTCAAATAGTTGCGATATCTAAAAGAATTAATTTAAAAATCATCAGACATCTCATAGATTTGCCTCATGCAATTATTCAGATTGGCAAATGGCTGTCTCGTATAATAAGCCTTAAGTGGGACATTCATAGCTATTCCAATCCACCATTTTTGGAACACGGGAAGGCAAAACCTTTCATGCTGTTCGAATTCAAACGAATTTGATATCCATTGGAATGGAAGACCATAAAATAGAATATGATTCTTCGAGACGGCGATAAATCATCCTTATGTGTGTGTGTGGAGAGCGTTGGGGAGGAGGAAAACATGTGGGAGTCAGTCTGGGACTTTGTACCTTCTCAAACAAAGGTTCTCAAAACAAACTTTGGAGCCTCAGTGAATGACTTGCCTAAATCTATCGAGTGGAATACAAACCAGTTGTTGGTACAAATGGATTACTCGTGAATACCCAGCTTTATAAGAATGTTTGATGACTCCATGGTCCAAGGGTTGAAGTAACCACGCAGGTCAGAGCATTTCGACACTGCTTAGTTTACAACTACAGTTTGATGACTCTTTGGTCCATGGGTTGAAGTAAACCACGCAGGTCAGAGCGTTTCGACACTGCTTAGTTTACAACTACAAGTTTGATGATTCCTTGGTCCATGGGTTGAAGTAAACCACGCAGGTCAGAGTGTTCTGACACTGCTTAGTTTACAACTACACCAGTGAAAATGAGAAACCGCGAAACTTCGAGTTCGTGCACATCGCAGTGGCGTAGCGAGGTTAAGTGGCGCCCGGGTCATAATATGGTATTTTCGCGACCCCCTGTCGTCATCAGTAACTTAGCTTGTGTAAAGGTCGTCCCAGGCATGGTACTTTTTCGCTCCCTCATCCTATTTAACTTCAAAACAGTGTCGGGGGGAGGGGGCTGTCGCCCCCTTACTTTTTGCTGGAAAAAATTAACTTTTTATTCATTTTAGCTACCTAAAACTAAGAATTATTAAAAAGCAATAGTGTCCGGGAAAGTTAGTCAAGTGTGTAGCAAATTTTTAACTTTTGTAGTCTACCCTTATACTCCTGGGTACTTTTAGATCTCTATAAATTTTTTGCCCACCTACTTTTTCAACCCAATCGCCGCCACTGCTTTGAAAAGTCACATAAACGCGTTAGCATTTAATCACTCTTGTCAGTGGCAAGCGGAAAATAATACGATTTTTTCCCCCAGTCGTGATCAGTGGCTTAACAAGCTTAAATGGCACTAGGGTTACGATATTTTTACGTTCCCTCAGTGGCGAATTGGGGGGGGGGCTATCGGGCTGCAGCCCCCCAGAGCTAAGTCAGAATTCTTGATTTTATTTAAAATCATTATATTTTTAATTTTTCTTTTAAAAAAATAATAAAAACGTGACAATATTGCTTTCTGGTCGACAGGTTCGAAAATTTTCCTACTTTTCTAGACATTCCACTAGTACTTGTAGCGTTGACGCGGTTGAAGACATTTTTGGCTAGTTATTTCATTGTATTTTTTATTAAATTATTGAAAGTATTGTATTGTTTTTTATGATTCTAATTGTCAGGTGAGTAAAGTCTGTAAAGTGTTTTGGTTTACATAAGCCAAGAGGTTTGACATTCGTCACGGCGATACAAAATTTGTATGACCCCCCCCCCCCCCCCCCCCGACTCAAATCCTGGATTCGCCACTGCGTCCCCTAATCATTTTTTGCTTTCAAATGACATGAACGCACTAATGTTTTGTCCCCTATAACTGGCGCCAGGGGCATTTATACCCCACTTGCCCCCCCCGGTCGCTACGCCACTGGTAAATCGTTGCATTATTGAACTATACAAAAAGTTAGCAGAAACCATTTTGTTTATAACTTAACTAGCTGATATGCCCGGCGTTGCTTGGAATAAAAATATTTTCAAGTCCAAGTACTTATAACACTTTCAATTTACTAAAAGTGTTTTTTGTGGAAGCGTCTTTCGTTGATTCTCGTTAATCAACTGAATCCCTTCTTTTTCTCTCCGAAGTTTGAACCACCTGGCAAGGATCTCGTAGTCCTTCGTACTCCATTTTCCCCTCCCCAACATTGCTACGGCAACAGCAGAAACTCTTTCATATCTTTTATTTTTTGCCATCATCGGGACTACAATTCTCTACTCTTCAGTGTTTTTTTTCTCACTGACCGGAAAAACCGCATAGTGTTCTTTACTTTTCACCCTAGACTTCATGACTGACCATGTCATGTAACCTCTAATTCCATGTTGTCGGCACTATCTTCACTTTCTTATTCCTCTTGTAAAATCTGCATTTGATTTCAACATTAAAATGACGCAGCACAGTTTATGAGTAGCGGCATGATAGCTGGATTAAAACATTCCGAAAAAGAATGAAAATATAGCAACCATATTCATTCAGGTTAATGGATACATTTCTTAATATACGTAATATCTCAGAGAGCTTGGTTTACAGATTCCACAAAACTTTCATGAAATAAAATATGAAAGCAAAATGTATTAGGATATTACCTCATCTTTCAACAATGAAAGAGAAACACGCAATTAAGTATTTGTTTAAATAACGAAAACGGTTTGAATTGCGTTGCAACAATGATAAGTATTGTTATAAATTTTGCCAAAAATATTTTTAAAAATTTACTAAAATTAGAGGAAAACTTAATACATTTTAATCTAGAACAATAAATACAACAGAAGATTCGGTGCATGAGATGGCACGTTTCAAATTGCTCACCCATAAGTACTGTGGGTTTAATGTGCTCCATCATTTTTTCTAAATCTTTCGTTGCCTCGTGATCTTTTGCGTAGTACTTTTTGTGGTCTTTCAGTCCTTCGGCGGTTCGGCTCTGTTAAAAATAAAATTATCCATTTAAGTAAATTCGTATCGCATTTAAGAATTTTCTTGTGCAAAATCTTTTTGAAGCAGATGGTCATTATAATATCAAACCATCGTAAAGTAAAATAAAAAGTTAAACATTTCTAATTTTGCTTTTGATTTGTGAGCAAAGTTACAGAATTATTTATGAATGTTTCATCTACGTGCGAATTATCACGTGAATTTAGTACCTCGTGGTTTATAGGCGAGTAAAAAATTGGAATAAGTTTTGTTACAAAAGAGAGTAATATATACATGATTCACATTTTTCTGTAAATAGTCTAGAATAAATTTGATTTGAACTTATTACTATATCCCTGATTTTATAAAAATAAATTTTTAAAAACAACTAGTTCATATGCCACTCTCTCTTTTATTATAGTAATTCTACTGTTGTCCATAATATTTAACTATTTTTTTTCCTTTTCAGTCGAATGTCTATAATTTAAGAGGACATTTACAGCTGACATGTTCTTAAAATATTAAATTTATTATTTAGATGAAAAATAAACTGTCTGAATTATAATCAGGTGAATAAAATTTATTTTGGTGAACCTAAATAAAAAACATTATTTATTTTGCTTTTTTTTGCCAGAAGAATTAAAATTCACTTCTAGCTTTTTAATGTTAGAATGCCGGTACATATGTGTGCAAATCGTGTTACTATTAAAAATTTGAAAATTCACTTGACTTTCTTGAAATGTTACCAAAAAAAATCCTACTGTTTTTTTTTTTCAATAAATACACTCAATATGCTAGTTTACATGTGTTAGGCTTTATATCTAGGTATAATATAATATGCAAATAGAAAGAAATAGAAGGAAAGTACAAAATTGCTTGTCATTTAACTTGTATCATAAAATTTTTTAAATTTTTAATAATTTTCTTCACACAATATTTCTGAAATATTAAGACGCATATAGTAAACTTCTAAATTAGTAGAGCACCGTGTGGCAGAGTCTCGGGTTCAGATCTGAAGAGGCACGAGTTCGAGATCCGATTCCATCAAACATACGCTGTGCATGCCGCCCTCTGGTTCGGGTTCAGATCTGAAGAGGCACGAGTTCCAGACCCGATTCCATCAAACATACGCTGTGCATGCCGGTCTGTGGCTCGGTGCTAAATGTAGAAACACCGAAAACAAGATGCCGGCTCTGATGTTCTTGTCATCTGCTCTCAATTCGAAATTGTGAGGTTCCTCCAAAAAGAGGCATCGTGCACCTTCAGAATGGACGTTAATCTAACCAACCTAAACTGAACTTTCTATCAGTAGATAATGCAGAAGAAAATTGCTACTTACTGTTACAACGAGACCCTTCGAGTCCACCATCCAGATTCTATTCCTTGCATCTTCTGTGGGCACACCTTCTTCCTCCATTTCCATGACGATCAAATCAGCAATACCCAGAGCTGCCTTGAGAAAATTAAATTCCTCGTTAGACCTCCATGCCTATACTCGTTTTGTAATGTTTACCAATATAGATATTATACGAGATGAAAGTACCTTTTTGGTGTCAAAAAATAAACATACTTTTTAACAGAATAGTTTTAGTGCCATAGGAATGACATTGCTATCCCAGCTTAATTCTTTCACCATTACGCAAGCGGAACTTACTTTCCTAATTACCCTTGCATATTCTGCAAAAGTGGGATAGATTCAAATCTCATCGCCAATCACTTTTTGGCTAAAAAACTCATCTTCTACGCAACACTGGTTCTCTTTACTGGTGTGGCTTCTTCTTTGAGAAAGGGTTAGTCAGTGGAGTAGCGATGAAAGCCAAAGGGGTGTATAGCTGACCTGGACGCCAACATTAGGGGGAACAGAGGAGATGAAAGTCCATTTATCTCACTTTTTAAACTCAAATACGAGAGGGAGGAAAAAAATATGTTGCGGACGCTATTTACCCTAACTAAGCCACTGATGACGATTGGGAGTAAAAAAATCATATTACGCCCGGGAGGTGCAAACTTTTCTTCGCGACGCCATTTTTACGACTTACGGTGGGTTTAGCCAATACATGCGTTACAATAAATTGACGCATGAGCTGGAAGATCAGGCATGCGCAGAAACAGTGGAAAGGCATGTTCTTGTCCCGACGTGACAACTACATGCTATTGTCCAGCATGATATTGGCCTCGTGTAAACACACTCAGATAGCAAAGAAAGCTTGTCTGAAAGGTTTTGGAAACCTTGTCGTCAGTAAAGGGTTGTCACAAAGGTTTCCACGACAAGGGTTGAGCCTTTCGGCAAGGTAGCGGAAAGGTTCGCTAGTAAACAAGAAACAAGGTTTTCTGTAAGGTTTTTAGTAAGATTTCCCCAAGCTTTTATTACAAGCTTGTTTCAGGCCTTTCAAAAGGTTGTTAAGAGCCCTCCTTCGGCGGACAAAATAGAACCCCCTCCGAAGCCGTACTCCTACAGAGAGGAAACCCCTTTTTTCATCCTGCTCTTCAAAGCCGTACTCTTACATGGGGTCCACCCCCTTTTTTATTCCCTTTCTTCTGACGTCATCTTAGTCCAACTTAGAGTTAATTAATTTTTAGAGATTAATTTTTAATTGAACTTTCTTGTACGATTTCGTTGTATATTGTGACAAAACTTCATATTCCTCCGAGCCGGTGATCGAACCCGTGTTCATAGAGTTGGAAGGCAAACGCAATAACTACTATACCAGACGGGGCTACGCACGATGGGACAGGTGGTTTATAAAAAGTTTTCCTACGTCACTTTTGCGGGAATGGTTTCCGAAACGTTTGCGCGGAAATGCTTTTGTGGACTTGTCGTTCAAACTTTGTCGGTAATGTCGTTCATGAAAAGCTTTCCTATGTAAACCTTGCGGCAATGGTTTCCGAAACGGTTTGCGCGGAAATGCTTTCGCGGACAGCCTCTGCTAGGTGAAACGGCAACCTTCTTTGCTATCTGGGATCATGAGAGGAGGAAGTTTTTCTGATCCTTCTTCATTGGCAGCAAAGAGCACGGTCAAACGAACTTTGCTCTGCTTTCCGCCTCTGCACTCTTCATCCTTAAACATGGCAGTTTTGTCAGATAAGCATTGATAAACCAGTCCCGTTTCATCTGCGTTGAAAACATTCTTTGGTTCGTATCCTATCACTAGAGCAGGGATGTCTTATCCATTCTTCACATACACACTTTCTGGAACAGATGAGCTTTCACCTCAAAGTTTGCGACAGCCTATGGAAAGTGAAATGGCAACCTTTCCGCAACCTTCTTTGCTATCTGGGCACCTTTATGAAAGTACTTTAACCATTGCCGGAATGGTGTAGAAAAGCAATTTAAGACATGCTCTTTCATGTAGCAATGATATTATTCTGTTAAAAGTTACATGTAATTTTTAACACCAAACGGTACTTACTTTCTGATCAAGCCTCGTAACTTATTGTAAGTAAGAAGACTAATGAACAATCTATTTAAATTTACCTCTCCAGCTCCATAAAACAGGAAGGTATGCTCAGATACTTTGGTGCCTGTAATTTTCACGCTGGCTAATATTCCTGCAACTGCGACGGATGCAGTTCCTTAAAAATAAAAGAGAAAAACATCTCAAGCTAAGTCACGATGAAAGTGTAAATATAAATAATGATTTGAATTATATATTTGACAGGCATGAATGTGAATGTTAAGTATTGAAAAGTACGTATACTGTTCAGCAACGGATTCCAAGACTACCACTTTTGGACGATTTTACACTGGAAAGGGATGTCAGATATGAGCGCATTTCCGAAGTTCTTTGTTAGATCACTCTCTGTAAAATGTAAACATCACCCTTCCATTCTTCACTTTCCCCCTATTTTGATGGAAATAACTCAGCCCGGCGCATGCCCAAAAGCACGGAGGGTTTCCGAACCCGTTGCTAAACAATATTTTCGAAAAGAAATTCTCTCTTCCTTTCTTATTTTTTCGGACGCGAAAGTATTGTAATCCTTAAGAAATTTGACTTCGAAATTTCAATTAATCTCCACGTTTGAGACCCCACTGGAATCCAAAAAAAAAGGACTTTAGAATTATGTCGGTCTGTTTCAGCACATGGTTACTCAAAAAAGCAACAAGCTAGATGGATGAAATTTGGTAAGTAGTGTTTACACCAGAATTGAGATTTCTAACAAATTTTGGATGAAATGCGTCAATGGGAAGTCTGTAGAGTGTATGGTAACACGATAGCTCAAAAACTCAACGAGCCAGATAGATGAAATATGGCATAAAGTTTTATGAGCAAAATTGTAGATCTGCATTTGGACTAAATACATCACCGACTGTCCGTCGATATGCTTATTCAAGCGTATATAAATGCAATAACGCAAGAAGATATATGAACGAAATTTGGTACGTGGTCTTGACACCACAATTGTACATCTGTATCAAATTTTGGAACCAATCGGTCAATAGGAAGAAGTCCACAATATATACTCGATTCTCTTCTCTGTAGCAAGGAGCTAAATACAAAAGATCAGTGGCGACGACTAGGTGGAAAAGTGAGGGGCAAAACATTTATAGACATCTAAAAGACCCGGGAGTACAGGGGGTAGACAACAAAATTAAAAAATTTAGTTAAAAAAATTAGCAAGTTTTCCCGAACAATATTCCTTTTTTTATAATTTCTAGATTTAGGCAGATAAAATGAAATAAAATTTAATTTTTCCCTAAAAAAGTAGGGGACGATCGCCCCCCCCCCTCGCGACGCCACTGCATAAGATAAAGGTTGGCAAGTTTCCATTGTCATACAGCTAATAAAATGACGAAAAAATGATAAAACAGCGGCGAGTAACAGTGAAAAATTTTCTTACAGTACAATATGTAATTTGAATATGATATGTTGTCAACTATTTTATTATCGTGATCAGATGCTCTTTTAAATACACACAAAAGTGAATAGAAATATCTAATTTTTGACGTAGACTTGCGTCTCTCCATAATGGTCTAATGGTGTGTCCGGAAAGGAAAATACGTCGAATTTTGTGCTAAAGCTAAACCCTTATAGCTCTGCAAGCAAATAACATAGAGAGTTGGTTTTAGTTTCATTTAACAGAGAAATGTAGAGTTTGAAGATTGCAAAAAGAATTTTAGAATTTGTAATTACGGTTTAGTCACAGTCGAGCTGCAAAGTTCGTTAAAATCACTAAAAAGTTTGATGACGTCATAGCGACCGATGCGCGCGCACACAGACTATGGCAATTCAATCATTGATCTGAGGTTCACGCGAAATATTACTCAAAAATTGTTGAATTACGCCGAATTTCGTGCTAAAGTTAAACGCTAATAGATCCACAACCAAATAACATAGATAGTTGGATTTAGTTTCATTTAATAGAAAAAGGTAGACTTTGAATAATGCAAAAATAATTTTAGAATTTGTAATTACGGTTTAGACACAGTCGAGTTGCAAAGTTGGTGAAAAAACGAAGAATTTTACATAGATAGAGTCACATAGTAACACTATAAAGTTAATAGTCGCATAGAGCTACTTTGGTAACAGAAAGTCACAGTAGAGTAAGGCAAGTCTACGTCCCTCAATCCCAGCGGCCGTTTCGCTGAGACAGCCTCCCGTCGATTTTTTTTCTTACCTTGTATGTCATCGTTAAACGTGCAGTAGTCGTCTTTGTATTTCTCCAATAAACGAAAGGCATTTTGATTACCAAAATCTTCGAATTGGATTAAGCACGTCTTGCCATACCTGTAGGGGGAAAAAACCGAGCTTTTCTGTAATTATCACTATATATTTAATGTTTTAATAATAAATATAGAAACATCTTTTGCTGTTTTTCATTATAATGATCTAATTATTTATCAATTTACTGCCACCTAGAACAGAATGACATTACAATTCGATTTCTTATTTACCATTAATTCCAAAACAAAAGATTAGTTTAATGTTATATAAAAGGATAATAA
>BGPR01002496.1:61281-89649 GCA_013235015.1 Araneus ventricosus | reverse complement strand
TTAACAAATGCATATACAATTGAAATATCAATTATTTATACGCAAAAGATCAAAGAGAAAGGGGGGGGGGGAAATAAACAAGTTGGCAGCACAGTGGTTTGTAACTTTTCCCGTTTGTTTATCTCTTTTGTACCTATTTCTGTTAATTACGAGTATAATTCTTGCTTTTTTTCAAAGTTGACATTTTTAAATACCGACATTTATATGATGTCCCTCTTAGATAAAATATGGGTTTGATTTGGTTTAGTTAAATGTCCATTTTGAAGCTACAGGAGAGCTATTTCGGAGAGGACCTCCCAACTTGGAACCTTACGTCGCAATACAGTACGAGTGGTTATAACTTTATAATTCTAATTGTGCCCATGAATCTGAAAGAATTATGAATATAGATCGAAGTCGAGTATTTGTCCAATTCGACATGCGAAAAAGTGGTCTAGAGAGTCAACTGGCATATGCAGTAACGGAAAATTGCAATTGTCTGTCCCTCAAGAACCACAAGAACATTTAAAAAGTTTAATCACAGGCGAGATTGAAAGGTTTAATTCAACAAGAAAGGATTCAAGGGAGATTTATATGTTTGTTAGGGAAAGTCAGTGTCAATATTTGAAGGAAAAGAAAATTTCAAATCCTGAATAGTGCCGAATTATCAGTTAGTTGTATATAAAATACAAAAATTCAATCTATGGATGTATTATTATTGCACTAAATGCAATAATACATAATTTTAAAAATATTGTAAAAAAAATACATAATTTTACGAAAATCGGCCAGTGGGTGTACAGTGTAGCAGTCCAGCAAGCTGGATAATGGAAAGTGACGCTTTATTACACGGATGTTCCAGAAAAACACGAAACACATGCAACAAGAAAAACAGAACTTGTACAAATTTGCAACACAACCAGACAGTACATCACTAGCAATAACATCCCCTTTCAATAGCGCTCAGAGTCTAACAGCTGACAAACTCGCAGAGTGAACATGACTTCAAAGAGAATTTTCGAAGGAGATTCTACTCGTTTGAGCACCTCTGGGAATTTATAGCTTTCCGACAGGGTGTGATCTCGCATGTAATTTTCTAGGATCTCCAGATCTCGGTTTCCAGGAGAGATAGGACCATAATTCTTGAATTTCTGAGAACCTTCATTTTGGTCGCCAAATGGTCGCAAAGGCCGGAGGTCATCGACCTAGCAACCATTAAGAGTCTCTGTAAATCTCTCTTTCCTACCCTAAGACTAATATGGCAGGGAAACGGAATTACAGGTTCGTAACAATATATATTATATTGTATGTACTGTAAACCAAAATGCAACTTGAAATAACGTTTTATTTTGAAATTTATTTTTTGTGGTCTTAAGTACGGATGGTCGTTAAGTCGCATAGAGCATGCGGGGGAGTAGGTACTCATCAAAAACCACAGTTTCATTCTTCTGGTATTTGCATCTCGCACACGAGTATTAAATATTGATATTGCTCTCCAAAACAAAACTAAATGCGAATGCAATTTGGAAAAAAAAGTTGAAAAAAGAAAGAACCAACTCTAATATTAAAAGATTCTACAGATTAATGTTGAGGTTCAGGATAAGTTTCGAAATCTTTAAGCAAGATGTTATACTGATTTTCTTTGCTGTAATAAATCGTTAGAATAATGAGGGAAGCGGGGCGGGGTCAGAGAAGGGATACAAGTGCCTCAGACGCCAGTTTTAGGGGCGCTACTAACACAAAATATGAATGCACTCTTCAGAACGAAATACGAAGAAGGGCGAAGGAATACTACTTTGCATAGGTGCCATTTTTTCTTGCTATGTCATGTGGCAAATAGACCAATTGTATTATTTTTCACTTGTTTTATCAAAATAAAAAGTATTTGGATCTTCATGGCTATCCTTTCAACAAAGGCAATTTCATTAGAATACTTTATACTATGCCTAAATATAGGGCTAAAGGAAAGATTAGATAGAAAATTCGCAATTTTACTCTTTGCATGAAAAAGTTATTTTTTAATTATTACCTGTCGTTGATAGTAACATGCAAATTCATTTTTCTATTAATTAACTCATCCTATAATTAATAGATGATCTAATTTTTGCATACTTATTTCCAATGATGCTAATGAGCGGTCGTGAAAGACCGCCTTCAAAACATGAGCCCCAACCCGATCCGTTTGCCTCTAGAGAGAGCCCCGCCCACGTATCTATACCGGTCGCAATTCAGCATTTATGGCCCGGCAGTCCAAATGAAGCTGTTGGATAATCAACCTTCCTCTCCACACCCCAGAAAAATTCTCTTTACTAAATATAGATCTATATCTTTAAAATATACCTTTTTACTAAATATAGAACTTGCACTGTAAAGAAAACTATATATCGCCTTTTTCTTAACGCTGAAATTTTATAGTTCATAAACAAAATTAAACCTAAAAAATAATCAAAGTTTGTTGAAAAATAATAACTTACTTTGTGACCCATATTTTTAAGAGTAATTACTATTGAACCCTAATTTCATAATTTATTCCACTAGCAAAACGTAGTTAGTAGCGAAAATAGCTTTCCCTTTGACTTCAAATCACATTCTAAACTCAAAATTTTAAAAAAATTAATGAAATCAAGAAGACAGTTTAAAATAAAACGTGCAGATACACGATATATTAGCGCAATCTATCTTCTTTCAGAGTTCCTCTGACAGAGTGGCTAAGGCGGCAGGTTTAGGACGCGGGTTGTCGGGAATTCGAAACTGACTTTCGTCTGCGTATTCTGTTTTTGCTATAGTTTGCAATGAGTTTGACGCAACAAGCTTGCTGCAAGTCCGACGCGTAGTGACTCCGTCGTTTGCAATAACTTGTTTCAAGCTTGCGCTCTTGCCCTGTCAGATTTGCAGAGCAAGTTGCTGCAACTTTGCAGCAAACTAAAATTGCTGTCTCGAACTGCTTCAATTCTCATCGGTTTGACGATGGGTTTTGGCATGGAGCGATCGAATTTGTGTGGAGTGCAGAGGCCGTGAATGTCCATAAATTATTTTTACAACTTTAGACTTTAATAACGTCAACTATACTAGATAATAAACTGATTTCACCATGTGACAAGATAACTTTTTTTGTTTTCCAGGTGACGCAGATTTGACGAAAAATGTGGATGCCACAGGATAAAGCTCAGTGCGTATCCTAGTTCATAGAGACAAAGTCCGATGCCCAAGTGCAACGAAACGTTCGGACACAGTATGGATGGGAACCACCGTTATGACCAACTATTCGGGCTTGGTATACGTCATTCATGGAAACAGTCAGTGTTCTCCATAAACAGGGGCCGGTCGCCCATATGTTTCAGATGTCAAAGTTGCACTTGGGTATCGGACTTTGTCTCTATAAACCAGGCTGCACACTGAGATTTCTCCTGTGGCGTCCACATTTTTCGTCAAATCTGCGTCACCTGGAAAACAAAAAAGAACTTGAGTTGCTTTGTAACATGTTGAAAACTGTTTGTTATATAACGAACAATATAATCTAGTCCAGTTTTAAAGTTATTAAAGTCTAAAGCTGTGAAGATAATTTATGGATACTCTGTATCATTCTTTTATGCATCATTAAATTAATACGATTCTTTATTAAATTAGCAATAAAGCTTCATTTTTACACAAAACATAATTCTCACCTCTAAAAATAGTGCAAAATGCATGTAAACGTGAAATTGGAATATTCCAAAGAGCATTATATGTATATGGACATACATTTAAAAATCTACCTTTTCACTGCAGCTTTCATGAACTCGTCGATCAGCTGGTCGTATTTTTCTCCATTCACTCTTTTTTGCTTCAGACCGATGTAAAAAGGATCATTCAGCAATTTCTGCAGAATAGAATAAACGAGAAAGTTATAGAACTTCAGTTTTTATAAAACAATTAAAAAAGATACACGAGTCACCGTTTTAAAAATATTTCGAACCAGGATTTGCATTTTCAAATCTTTCGGAAAAGAAAACTTAAGATAACGTGATAAGAACCCAGTCGTTAGATTTATTATTATTTTTTTAAAAGTTAATCCACCATCGCACACTTTTAGTTCTTGCACTTACTTTCCTATGGAAAATTGGACGAGTATAGACGTCATATGCGCCAATGGATAAAGATATAAATGTTAGTATCAAATAAATGTTAAAGTTTCATCAATTCTGTTTTCCGTAAAAGCTTTTAATTTTCATCGACAGCATATCCTAAACAATATTTAACTATTTAACAATTAATACAAATTTTTAGTTAAAGACACAGTTTCCTCTAAAGAGCCCGTAAAAGCTTTATTTTTGATTAGTTTTATGTAAAGTGCACATTTTCATATATTATTTTACTTCAATTTAAATTTTTATATTATATTATAATTACAGTCAGCAAACCCTTCACATACGCATTGAATCGAAAAATTCGACTAGAATATTTTGTTCAATTAATTAGAGTTAAAATACTACAGATTAAACTTCTTTCAAGATCAATTAAATTTTATTAAAATAGAGATTAAAATTTTAAACATATTTTTACTAATTTATTATATTGCCAAGAAAGAACACCGTATTTAAACATATATCTATTAACGTTTTTTTACGTATAGAACGTAACTTCCTTCGAAAATCAAAGAACTGAATATTGTTGAATCATTAAAAATTTGCCTTAAATCCATCATTTCGTCGCTTAACAAGCAACACCACATATCTCAATTTTTTGAAATTTCAAAATAATTTTTAGATTCAAATAACTTTTTCGCAACCAATAACGAATATTTTTGAATTTTTTAAAGACTGACTATGAACATGAGATCACAAGTTCCAACTAGACTTGAAAAAAAAAATAGAAATATTCCTTATTGGTTGCGAAAAATTCATTTGAATCTTCCTCTTTGAAATTTCAAAAAATTGAGATTGGTGGTGCTGCTTGTTAAGCGACAATTTTCACTTCTAAAGCTGAAGGCCAGATTCCAAGAAATAATTTCTACGCTATCTCATTATAATTCATTTTTATATAACTAATAATCAAATTTGTTTAATAACGACCAGCAATACAATAGACATTCTCTCAAACTTCAAACATTAATAATAATAAACAATAGCTTTCAAAGATTTATGTGCAATCTATGGTTTATAGTGACTCCACACGATAACCGTTTTCATATCAGTTGAAGAACAAACCAAGTTCACTCACCTCATTATTAGTGCCAACATCTAAAGTGACTGGCAACAGAGCAGAGGGTGGAATTCCTGCCAGGGCGGTATACAAGGCCATCTTGCCAACAGGTATGCCCATACCATTGGCTCCAAGGTCTCCCAGACCGAGAATTCTTTCGCCATCGGTTACAACAATGGCCTGTTGAAACAAGGTTTACAAGTCGTTAGAAGGTAAATAATTAAAGCTCAACTTGACAATGACTTGTTAGTGAATGGATAGTTTATGCGAACTTTACCGTGCCATTCATTCACGGTGCTTTCTGCCACAAAGCGTTATAAGTTTCCAATGTCTCGTTTATTAAAATTGTGGTTGATTTCATTGAAGTCTTTGTAGTTTAATATATTTTGCGTAATTGGTTACTTTTTATAACAAGTGTTTTTGAGGATCAAAGAATCTCACATGATAGCTAGAGGGAATTAGAAAAGTTTCTACCTCGGGAACACGATGTTCTTTTCGAGGCTTACTTGCATAAAACAACTCTGATAAGCATTTCATATCACGTTACCATTAATTTTGATATGCATACAAGTGCGAGTAAGCGTCGTGCGAACATGACTTATTGATTCACCGATTAGTGATTTTTCTCAATTCATATTCCTTTGTCAGATAGATGGTAACATTTTAATACACAATATTGTTACGAGCATGGAATGTCGCTTTCCGGCAATGTTAGTCTTATGGATGAGAAGAGAGTTTTACAGGGGTAAGTATGGAATAACCGGCAGCGGCCAGGCCTAGACCCCTGACCTTGGCGACAAATCCAAGATTCGCGAAAATGCGATTATTTTGTTGGTATCTCTATTAGGGGACGAGATCCGGATTTACCCAGATAATTCCATGTGACGTCGCGGCCTGTCGGGGAGACTATACATTTTCCGTGCTCGGATCACAGTAGTAGTGTTTTTATCGACTTGGAACGTGTTGAAACATCTTTGGACTATGAACATGTTGATCGACTGGGATCGTCTTTGGATTTGTATCTGCAGTGCGAAAAAGTAAGCCGATAGCAACGTGCAGTACTGAAAGTGTTGTTACTGGGTGCTTTTCCGTTAGCTGGGCGCAAGCGAAAAATCGCCAAATAATGTAGAATTCCGCCACGTTTCTTACAACCATTCTCTTGGCGACTTGGCTCGCGTTTGGTTCACAAATGGCGACATTTTCGCCCGGCTAACGGAAAATCGCTTCGCTCTTGGCGACTTGGCTCGCGTTTGGTTCACAATTGGCGACATTTGCACCCAGCTGACGGAAAATCGCTTCGCTTGGCGGCTTGGCTCGCGTTTGGTTCACAATTGGCGACATTTGCGCCCGGCTAACGGAAAAGTACCCGTTACGGTTATTAATTAGTAATTTGCTGTTTGTTTGTGTTGCGAATTTAGGCAAGTGCTGTTTTTACTGCTACCTGCGCTTCGTGTTTTCCGGAATATTCGAGAATAAAGCTTTCTCCATTATTCTGCTTATTGGACTGTTTTCACCATATACGCAGAGGACGATTTTTGTAACAATATATTGAGGAAAAAGACATTAGTTTTGGATTATATTCGTTTTTTTTACCGGTAAGATACCATTTAGTCACATTGGGATCGCTTAGAACAGGAAAAATTCTGTAGTATTTTCTCCGTGAATTTTCTTGTATATTCCCATGTAATGTTGTTAGTTGTCTATCATAGAATTTATAATGGTGAATACAACTATAACTGCATCTAATTATGATTAATACTAATTAAATAACCCTTTTTACAAAATACTATTAAAACCTTTAAAATAACGGATAAAAATACAATTTGCGAAGTGAATAATTGGCACCGCGAGAGAGAAATAAAAGTGGAAATTGTGGTTAGAAAGCAAAGATAAATGTTTATTGCTGCATTTTAAGAAGCACTAATTTCAATCCAGCACTTAAATAAATCTAATTAATTGTCTTTGTACAATGGTTGGAAGACAATTGCTATCAAATATGTAAATAAACACAATGGTAATATATATCTGAATGCGATAGATTAATTTATATAAATATTTAATTATGGCAATTATCTACTTTTTTAATTAACTTGAATGTCAACGCGCATGAAGGATAACTCTTTTTAATTGTGGTCTTTTTTGGGAAAATTCGTTAGTCCAGTCTAGAAAATCATGCATTTGAATAATGTAACATTATCCCGCCGATGAATTTGGACTAAAAATGTATACAAAAGTACAATATTGATATAAAGATCAAGTACAAAATTTTATCCATCTAGCTGGATGCGCTTTTGATTTCAAACCTATGGGCTGGCAAAGAGAACGCTACCGCATGCCTCTGTGTCTATAATCATTAAAATTAATGCACGCAGATCAGACATATGCAGAGTCTGGCAGACACAAACAGAACGCCGCCCCATGTCCGATGCCATGACAGCAACCGAACCGGTTGAATGGACATGGGACAAGATGCCAACAGCACGCGGTGTTCTCAGGTGTTCACCCTCCCAAGTACTGACCGCGCTCGATGCTGCTTAACTGCGGTGATCAGACGAGAACCAGTGCTTTCAGCATGGTATGGCCGTTGACATGCACACACAGACACGATTCTAAAAATGTTTGCCCGTATTTAGAGAGGTCTAAAACGTCGACGGTCTTAAATTGTCGAGATCGAATTTTGACGATTGCAATGCTTTATATCAGGGCTCCCCAACCCCTTTTTTTTTTACCTCACGTACTCCTTTGATTAGTATTTTCACTTCCGCGCACCCCTGCAATCAAAGAAGTTTTTTTTTCAATAATCTTAAAGGCATAGGCGAGCTTAAAAAAGAGTCGGGAATTATTTTTGATTTCACAATTTATTCCATTTTTACAATAGTACTAATTCACCCTTATATTAATCACTTATGATTTCTTCTGTCCGCCATTACCGACTTCGAGTTCGTGTACCCCCAAATGCGCCTTCGCGTACCCGCAGGGGTATGCGTACCACAGGCTGGGAACCTCTGCTTTATACGCATACTTTGCACAAAAGAAAATAAAAAGGCAAACTGTAAAGGTATATTTAAAGCTTCACTTTAGCAAGCTGTTGGAGGAAAAAAAGAAAGGAAGAAAAAAACCCTCTTTATTTTGCTCCTAGCATATTTATTTCGACAACTGCCTGTAAAATTTCGGCGAAACTCGACTCTTCTCGGAATTAACATACACACATAAATATTTGATCAGAGAATAAATACAGAGGCGAAAGTAGACTAAACCATTTAGACTATAGAGATGCGAGGCTCTCCTAAAACTTTTTACAACTATTTTCATACCTTTTCTAAAATGTTATTGCTCGGAATTTCCTCTTATGCGAGAGATCCGGGGGCAACTTTGTTTATTTTCCCTAAATCTAAACCTTGGACTGGAAAGATGCAACAAATCCTTCAGTAAAATTTGTTTGAAAGCATGGATTTTTACCTTCTCGTATCCGAAGTACATAAAGTATTGTTACGAACATGGAAAGTCGCTTCCCAGCAGTGTTAGTCTTATGGTTGGGAAGAGAGTTTTACAGGGGTAAGCATGGAGTGACGGGCAGCGGCCGTTTCGGGACCCCTGACCTTGGCGACAAATCGATGATTCCAGAAAATGCGACCCTTTCTTCGATATCTCTATTAGGAAAGGAAATACGCTTGAATATACGAGAAAACTCCATGTGACGTCACGGACTGTCGGAGAGAGTATATAAGGGCCGCGTTTGGATCAGGTAGAGGGCGTGTTGATCCACTGGAACGACTTTGGAGTTTCGTCTGCAGTGCGAGCTAGAAGCCGGTGAGCTGAGCGCTATTGAAAGTGCTGTTATTGTCGTTATTTGCTGACTGTTTGTGTTGCTAAACCTCAAAGTGCTGAACTGCTATTACCTGTGATTCGTTGTCTGCTTATGTTGCTAACCTGTGCAAGATCTATTGTTTCCTGTTACCTGCGCTACGTGTTTTCCCGCACATTTGTGAATAAACCTTCATCCTCCATTATCCTGCGTGTTGGACTGTTTACACCATACACCCACAGAAAGATTTTTGGTAACAGTAAAGGAATTCAACTTTAGAATTTTCATGGCCCTCCACATGGCTGTCTTATCCAATGGGCTAATTGGGCCCAGGGGCGCCATTGATCCAAAGTTACTGCACTGATTTTGTTTTCATTTTGAATCAAAGAAATTATTTAATTATAATTTTAAATAGGAAAATGCACCAATTTATTAAACTAGTATAAGATGTTAATCAAAGAACAGGTGACTTTCTTTTTTTTCTGCTCTTGAATTATTTTATTACCTAGGTATTTTCTTTCAGCCACAGCCATTCAAATTCCTAGTTACGATTCTGGTGGGGAACTATTTATTTCTAGCCTAGGGCTCTCAGATTTGTTATGAGGACCCCGGCCCTCCATATTTTAAAAAATTTATATTAGGGATGGCGGTTATTGCGAAAATAACTGGTTTTCGGTTATTCACGTTTTTATCACTTCCAGTTTAACCTGGCGGTTATAACCGCTCAAAATAACCGGTTTTTGAAATAAACGGTTTTCCGGGGGGGGGGGGTTTTTAGAAAACAAACGCCGTTTGTAGACAAATTTTTTATTAATATTGTTTTTACAGGAAATCAATCCATTGACCAATATTTATCCGTTCATAAAGACCCTTTCAATAACCCGCCAACCAATAGACGCCTCGAGGAAGCGGTTGTCGTTGATTGGCCTAAGATGATGAAATTCAAAGCTTCCTAACTTAGTACATTTTAGTCTAATCGAATCAAAAATCGATCCTATCTTCCGATCCGGTTTTTTTATCCGGTTATTGGAATTTTAAAAATAACCGGTTATAACCAGAACAAAGAAATAACCTAAAAAAAACGGTTAACCGAAACAAAAATCGGTTTTCTCATCCCTCATTTATATGGTATCGTGCATATCTGTATGAACACGATAACACAGAAACGGAATGGGCTAGGCAAATGAAATCGGGTATCGGGTCTTTACGGCAAAATTGTGCACCCTTATTAAATTTTGTGCTCGTTTCCCTGTACTATACTACGAAACTGAACATAAAACGCACCATATTTTGAAAGTTCAGAGCTAACTCGAGAGGAAAACATTCCCATCGGTTTTGCATTGCACCAATTACTTAACTGAAACTGAAGTGTACTGTGCAGTATATATGTACTGTAAGTATCTATCCTATAAATAGTTTCCACATTCTAGTTAAATCTATTTTGTGGCATTTTTTAATCCGGTGACTAATTTATAGACACCCTTCATTTTCTTCGAGAAGATTTTTTTTTTAACTAATACAAAAATATCCGTGTACTTACCTTCACATTTTCTTCAGGCCAGTTTCCAAGAATATTGTATACGTTCCCTAGGTCGTTTATAGAGATGAAAATACCCCTAAAATCAAAGGAAAACGCATTCTAGTTATAGAACAATACAATGTTAAAAAAGTGAAGAAAATGAAGGAAAGAAAGTCATTTAGAAAGACAAAATGACAAAAAGAGGACGAAAACAGATGAATAAAGGACAAAAAAAGATTATAAATAAACATATACATTCTGTTAATGCAAAAATGGAATGTTACCTCTTAATAAATACCAGTTATTTAAAAGACATTTTTGATATTAATCATTCAAATTTCCAAAATTCATTAGAAGGAGAGGGGTGACGAAAAATTCCACAATATCATGGAAAATGCTGCGAAATCTGGGTTGACATTAAAAGACTGAAACGCTGCGTAAACACGTTTTCTCAGCCGGGATGTTGAAATTACAAACGAATTTTATGTTTTGCATAGTTTGTACGATTATTTCGAACTTCAATACGGTCGTTCGACTTTCGGTGTAATGTTTGGCTAATGGGAACTTTACATTTCAGCATGCTGCTTGAAGATGTTATTAACATCTTGCATTTAAATTCTTCTTTCCAAATGTTGTGACTTCAGAACAAGGATTTAAGGATGAAGAGTGTGTCTCCGGCGTATGTTCCAGAACTGAGTTCCTAGCTTGTGCCGGGTTCAAAAATCAGATCAAAAGTATCACAAAATGCTTTGAAAATTTCAAGTGTAAGGCATTTATTCCTTACGAGTCTCTCTTTATGAAATAGCTGCCTTAATTGCTTTGTTATCTCTCTTTTGAGAGATATTTTCTCCACTGCGTATATTGGATCCATATATAATTGGGTTTTTTCAACTAATCGATTCAAGTAACTAATAGAAAAAAAAAATTGCCAGTTAAAAGAATACAAAACCTAACCTTTTGAGAAAAACCGGCGAAAATGATTTGAGCTTAAGTCGCCAAATAGGTTTGGAGATTGCTTGAATCAGGAGAGTTAAAAGCAGCTATTTTATAGCAAAGCATGAAGTCATTCCTATGTTTGTTAGCCTTTAGCTTAAAATTACTCTTTATGTTTATTGAAGGAATAGGTTGCGGTAATATCCACTGAAATGAAACTTCAGAGAATGTAAAAAAACAATCTAGGTTTTCTATTCGCTTTAGAAATTAACTGTATAATTTTGCCGGTTACGCATGATATTGTGTACACAGCTGCAGCGGCTCACACTGTGTGCAACACGTCACTTCAAATCGAAATACACTCATGCAGTTAATGGAACTTTCATGAAGTGAAGGCACTCAAAATTCAATATCTTACAGCATTAAAAAGCGGACTACATTAAAAAACAACATTAAAAAGCAAATTTAAGGAAGATATTGTTACGAATATGTCTAACAGTTTTTCCTACAATGTTAGTCTTGTGGTAGGAAAGCTAGTTTTACAGAGACTCTTATTGTTTCTCAGGCAGAAAACCCCCGAAGTTGCAACAAACTTGGCGACGATTAGGCGAAAAAAATGCTCCAGAATTTTCAAGAATTATGGCCCTGTCTCTCATAGGAACCGAGATCTGGATTTTTCTAGAGAATTCCATATAACGTCACTCCATGTCGGAAAAGCTATAAATACAGAGATGCTGAAAGGAGAGGATCAATCTCTTTGGAGTTTAGTTCGCAGTGCAAGCTGATGATCTGATAGACGTTAAGCGCTAATGAAAGTGATATTACTGATATTTATTAGTGACCTGCTGCCTGCTTGTGCCCATTCAAACTGGTTAGATAACCTCGCGTTATAGGCACGGGAGGCACAAGTGGCGCTCTATCTGCTTGTGTTGTTAATTTATACAAGTGCTGTTTAGTTTCATTACCTGTGCTGGAATATTCGTGAAATAAAGCGTAATTTTTTTATTATTATCCTGCTTATTGGACTACTTTCACGTATAGATGATTCTCGGATTCCGAAACCCTCCGCGCTTTTGCGCATGCGCCAGGTAGGGTTGATTTCGCAGAAATAGGGGTGAAGTGAGAAGTAGAGGGAGAGATATTTACATTTCATTTAACGTGGCTTAACAAAACCTCCGGAAATAAGCTCATCTTATTCATCGCCTGTCATCCCTTTCCGGAGTAAAATCATCCAAAAGTGCTAGTCTGGGGATATTGAAACGATCAGTACAGCCACCGGACGATTTTTGTATTTATTGAATACATTTTAATTACATTGTAATAATTGAATACATTTTAATTGAATACATAATTGTACATTGTGTAGAAATTATTGAATATATAATTGTACATTGTGTACATTATTGAATACATAATTCTACATTGTAGTAATTGAATACACTTTAATTTAATTTTGTAATAATTGAATGCATATTAATTAAAATTATGATTTTTATTGCAGTATAGGAATGAAAATAATTTTACCTTTTTTTCTCAGAGAACTTACAAATATCTAATATCTTTAATTGAATATTTTTAAGCTGAAGAAATTTATTTAAAATTCTTTCTCTCCTTATTGCCAGACTTTCGCTCGATTATTAACACGTTTTAAAATGATTAAAGCTGGCGTCTTACCTAGGTCTGCGGAAGATCCGGCTGTATTCTTGGCAAGCCTGGCCCACTACAGGAGTGTAAACAAAGGGCATCAACTCTTCCGTGTGCTCGCAAAGCACGCGATAGAACAGGCGCTCATTCGTATCCTGAAAGATGAAGAAAAGTAATTCTTCTAATAATATTATAAGAATATTTTGACACTATTTAATATAAATAACAAAATAAGAATGATAATGACATAAAATTAAGATTAAATGAAAACCACGTATAGATACGGGGTTTCTATTTAAGACGAAATTAACGACCCAGACGTCCCGGATTAGCAGGCCAGTCCAGAATTTTGACCGTTTTTCCCGGATTTGTCCAGTATTTTAATTAAATATCTCAGTTTGATTTAGTTATATTAAAGCCACGCCCCATTATGCAACAACACGAGAGCTATTTTGGGACTGACTTCGCAGTTTTAAACTGCGGTCAAATAACGAGGACACACCCTCTCCAAACTTCCGCACCACACCAGCAGGAGGACGATTGATCCCGACGTCAGATTTAGCGTGCAACAGGCCCTCACACCCGGCGGATCCTCATTGGAATCGGGTTTCGACCCTGGAACCAGTGGCATAGTCGCAAAATAAGCAGGAACGCTCTAACCTGGGTAACAAAAATCTCGCTGTTTTAAGAACATTTTCACATTTTTTCTAATTCTTCTTATTCTTCATTTTTTTTTTATTTTTCTTTTTTCCATGCCGAGATCGATTGAAGAGAGATTGAAATACATCCAAAATTCGTATAGTATTAAAGAAGTTCATTATTTTGGAATTTGAATCTGAGCTTCATTTCAAATCTGTGACTCTTAAAATATGATGCAAAGAAATATAATAGCGTGTTGAAATGTCTTTAAATCAACCAAAACTTTGTGGCTACTTCGTTTTCAAGACTATTCTGATTTCTGATATTTTTATTATTACTAATATAATATCCCCGATTTCTCGGTAACACTCTGACGTCACCAACAATAAAACTCGAGCCATAGCACTGCAAGACGTTAAACAGCATTATTTAATTGTTAGAGAACCTAAATTTCAGTAACTTTAAATTTAAAAGAGTAATTGTTTTCCAATTTCAAATTTAATAGCTCTAAAATAGTGAAATAAAATTTTCTATCGATTGATATAAAATTTATCTCGCCATGATCAATAGTTCCGGATAAATTTTAAATTATATTAATCATATATTTCAAATTAATTTCCGTTTTTTTATAGAAATTAGTAAATTACATCAGTGGTATATCATGCGAATAATATAGTTTGGACGCCATCTGATTATTTTTTCAATCGTGATGATATAATTTAATATTTTTTGGCAACGTTTGACAAGCAAAGAAGTGCTTTGTTTTGATTAGAATTTCGATTGACAAGCTGAGAATTTCATGGTTATTGAATTATAATAAAATTGTTGAACAACGAAAAATACTTCACACGGAATGTTGTTTACCAAGAGGTTCTTTGAATAAAGAAACTCTAAATAATATGCATAAATTCTCCTTATGCCAAATTATTGCTCAAAATTTGCGCTTGAAGAGTTTTTACACATAAGTAGATTTAAGACAAAAGATCAGTTCATTTTAGTTATTTCTCTGAGACATTATGAGAGTTATTTCTCTGAGTAATTTTATTGCTAGGGTTTTTTTTCTAAAGTATTGTCATTTTTGGATTCGGGTTCTGAATCTAAAATATGTAATTTATGGTCCTTGAATTTTCTTAGAAAGTTAAGAAAAGTCAAAGGTCCGCTAATTTTTTCCCCTCAATAAGAGTGAGAATTCTGTAAAATAAAAATTCCCAAAACGTCGGTTTTATATTTCTGACCAGAATTTAAAAAAATAATAAAACCACCTTTTAAAATACTGTGCATATCTAAAAGTACTAAAGTTGATATTGAAGAGAAAGTGATAAAGATTAAAACTTAAAAAATAGTGACTTAGAAAATAGCATACATATTTGACATAACCTCTTTATAAAGGTCCTTTTGTGTAACCATTGATATTTATCTAACCAGCAAGTAATATCCTTTCTTCTACAGGGTTCCCACAGTCCTTAATCCTTGAAAACTCCTTGAATTTTTATTTGCCATACTCAGGGCCCCGGAAAGTACTTGATTTTCGTTGGGTCCTTAGAAGAATCCGGAAGGTACTTGATTTTGTTGGGTCTTGAAAGTCAATTCGAAATGTACTCTGTCTTGAGGAATTCCACCGCAAGAAAAAAGGAGGTGACATTTGGGACCTTTGTCAGTCACCAATGCACCTCTAGTTGGGAAGAGGAGGGTGGGGAAAAAGGTATTTGCTATGTGCTGCTCAATCACCAATGTTCCTCTCTGTGTCCCGGATTTGGAGGGTGGGGCTGGCAAAAAGGTCGGGTTTCATGACTGACCTGAGATTCCTTGAGATCCCGAAAAGAATGTAGTGATTCTAAAACTGGATTTTTTTTTAATTTTGATAATTCTTACCAGACGAGATAATATTGCTGCTCTTTTTTATGTCGTAAGTAGAATAAAACATCGATGACTACCAATGAAAATCAATTCATTTTTCAGAAACGGAAGTCATCCGCGTTTTTTCTACGCACACGCCAGGCAGTGGGATGTTTACATTTATATTTCCGTGGAACCGAAATTTAGTTTATGAACAGGATCCACATTCCTTTTATTGAAATTAGATACTCAGTTTTACCAGATATTAGTTGTACTCAAATGTGGAGACACTTTTAAGAATTTGGCTTCGTGCCACAGAGATTAAAACAATTTGCGAGATCGTAAATTTTTTCCGTCATCTATCTATACAAAAAAAAGTACAAATTAGCATCACACTGGATACTATTTGGCTTGAGATTTAATATCAAATAAATTCTCGCCAAAAGATTAATTCATTTTTCCATTTCCAAGATTCTTTTTGGTGGTGTGCAATAATTAATATTTTATGTCGGCATTTTTTTTAAGTTTGTGTATTCTTTTTTGTGTTATGGATACGGATCTGTTTTGATAAATTATGGGATCTTCAAATTGGACAGAGAATCTATTATATAAAAGAGGTTTTTTTTTTTTTCTTCGTATGTATGCGTACATGTTCGGTTTTATTCTTTATGCACTCCAAACGGTTTGATTGATTAAAGTGATGGTAAGATTAGTGCAAGAAGTACATTTTTTAAAAAATAGATTTTTATTTATTTATTTAAATGTAGTCAATTCAGGTTTTTTGCCCATTTTTTTTGCAATTTTCCCCATTATTATTTTTTTACACACGTAGAAGAAAAGTTATGCTTCTGTTTAATTTTATTGTTTCTTTATTTTTGTCTTTGAGTGTTTTGTTTCTCTTTGAGCCGATTTTGTTGAGCCGTATTGAAAAAAAATTGGGTTGGAATCAAAATTTAATATTTTTTCTATTGAAAATATTATGCTTCGGTAATATAAACATTGGGAAAAATCGGTATCTTGCCTTTCATATTTTTTTTTGTCTTTATTTATTTTTTTTTGCAGTGGATATTTTATTAACTGCTTAAGATTTTTTTTAAGTTATATATTTTAATCAACAACACGCAGAGATGCAAAGCTCATTACAAAAGAAGAAGGGTTTGTATCTTTTTTTAAGGATAATGGTAATGGACCTGTCTTCATTGATTTCAGCGGTTGCTTTTTGAAGAAATGGGTTCTAAAATGGGAAGGTGCAGTTCCATATTGCGAAGATCACGACATCAAACTTTGAACTCTCTTGTACATTTTCATTTTCAGCAAACTTTCCAGGTCTTTTTCTGTCATTTTTTGAGTTGTTTCTTTGAGGGCTACTAGTATAGGTCACACAGGAAGGAGGCGTTTCCCTTTGAAATCACAGCATGTTTTCCAAACAGAAAAAAGTACAGGTAATATATTAGTAATGATAATAATTTAATTAAGATAACTAATAAGTTAATAAAGATAACTATAAGTTAAATAGTAGGCTGCAATTTCTTGAATGTCAGTTATTTTTAAACAAGCTTTTTGTTCCTGTTTGGAAAAAATCTGCAGTACCTATAGTAGTCTGTAATTTTTTACTTATAAGTAGTTCTTATTAATGTTTTTTCTTTTCAACGTTCCTTGAGGATTATTATAAGTGGTTGATTACACAAGGTGGACATAATAAACAGGATGCGGGTATGCACTCTTCATTATGGCAAATAGTCAGGTAAATTTTTGTACCATTCACACAAACTGGCTATTTAGTTAGTAAATATAATAAATATATGGCAAATTTTAAAGGTCATCATAATTGTAGTCGTACATAACACTGAACTGCATTGCATTGGTTTTCTGCACACTGCAGGAGTCTGCAGACAAACTATCTGAAAAATCACAAAAAGTAGAGATTTTCTATTTGCAAGAGATCGAATAGTTTTAATGAAACAGCTAAAAGAAAGGGCCAATGAAGTCAAAAGTCAATGAAAAAAATTGAGGCTTTAACAGAGCAACTGAAAATGTAAATTTAAAGTATTTTATTTATTTAGGTTTGTTGATTTGTACCTGTCTCTTGCTTTTTCCCAGCAATCTCAAGCAATGGTCAAAAGTAAGAGCCGAGAGGACCGCTTGTGGGATAACAATTTTTTAATGAATTTTGTTTCCGGTTAATTTGTTTTTTATATGGAAGTCAGCTACCAGTAAATGCTTTGCTTAGTAGTTTGTACCAAGAAATTAGCGTAGTAGTAGTACACTATAGCTAAATAGTAAAGAATTATGAATTGTGATCTTAGGCTTTCACTGTAGATTTTGGTTTTACTAACTGCAAGGTAAGGCAAAACGTGTCTTGATACTCTTCATAAGCATCTAAAATTCATAAGTAAGAAAGTGGCCGCCTTTGAACATTAAGTTGAAAATATTTTATTTAAATTTGTCCTTTGAATTTTGTGTCCTAAAATGTAATTTTATGGTCCTTGATTTTTTTTTTAAAAAAGGTCCTTGAAGTCCTTGAATTTTTTTTCTTCAATAGGAATTGGGAACCCTAAATACTTTTTTTATCTGTGATCTCCTTCATATCTTCGCCGTTACTTTTATCATTGGTATTTCCTCTGATATATTTGACGGCATGTCATTGTGAAAACTGTATGTTGTTTTGAAATGCTTCCGTCTCCAAATCTCTGAACGCACAATACCGACTAAGTAAACTATCATTTCACTTTCCTCAAATTCTTAGCGAGGTTCTATCTTATCTATTTATACTGCTGATTATTTTACTATTTGTTTAGTTATTATTTTTCTTTTTTTGTTTTCCTGAAATTTTGAACTCAAAAATGTCCTGAAAAAAAAAGAGGAAAGGTTATAATCGAACTGTGTTTTAAGACTTCCCGTTTTCTAACTATTTGATAGAAACCCAAATTATGTTTCAAGATCACATACCTAATTCCATCCCTCTAGCTCTAATAGTTTTCGCGTTACCGTGTTCACAAACAGACATAATTCCGAGATGTGTTTTCTGGACTCAGGGGTCCTAAAAGTGTAAATTCGTCAAAATCTCAGAGTTTTTGCAGATTACATACCTTTCCTCTTTGTATATCTTCGTAACAAGTAAGTAAATAATTTTTCGTTTGACAAATGGCACTCTTCTACTCTGTCATCCCCCACATTAAAATAGAGCAGGGTAATTATGACCAAATAGAGCTTACTAGAGACCCGTAAGTAATAATTTTTCGTTTGGGGTATAACCAACAGCCTGGTTATTTTGAAAAAAAAAAATTATGAATGGTGATATAATGAAACATAAAATTTATAATTCCAAAAATTATTTTGCAAAAAAATTGCTATGTTTGCAATTTTTTACGCGCTAGGTACCACAACTTTATTTAACGTTTTTTGAGTGAAATCTTACTATAAATTTCACACAAGAATTCACCATACCTTTGGTTAATCACGGGCGTCCATCTGGCGAATGTCGGAACGAGATTTCAGTTTTAGGGGTTCCCTTTCGAAGTGCGTGTTTGCCGATCGCTAATTTCCTTCGTAGACCGCCAAGGTCAAAAGCCACTTAACCACAGCCATACTAGGTAAAATAAACGAAACGCTCAACACAGTTGCAATGTATATTTTAAGATATATGCCAATTTGAACAACTTTTTTTTTAAGGATTACGAAATTGGACAAATCTACAATTGAGGGTTAGAAAGCTACATGATAATTTCATATATGTGTCTAAGTTATTATCTTAAGTAGATTGTGTTCAAGTTTGCGATTATAAGACCGACAGACAGTCAGCCCTTGGGATTTGACAAAATTTTATACGGACCTACATTCGCGAGCGATAAAACTGTGTACCAAATTTTATCCATCTAGCTAAGTTTTTGAGTTATAAGTTTTCATGACTTCGGACATACAGACAGACCGACTTCCGTTGATGGATTTTGTCCAAAATTTGATAGAAACCTACAAATTATGTTTAAAGAACACATGCACCAATTTCATCCCCGTAGCTCAATAGTTTTCGAGTTATCATTTCACAGACAGACATAATTCAATTGTGTTTTTTTCGGACTCGGGGAGGAGTCTAAAACGTTCGGTTAAAATCTCAGGTTCAGATTTTTGGCGATTACTATACTTTCTCCTTGTATGCCTTCGTATACGAGAAATAAAAATATCGAGAATTCTTTTTGGGAAATAGAGTTCAAAATTATCTTAAAAATATTGATCAATTCTACAGATAAAAAGGTATATGATATATGAAAACCACGCATTTAAATATGGTCAAAACTATATTTTTTATACTACACTCAATAGCAATAGTACGGGGCCAGCGCTAGGGTGTCGTCATGTGAATTTGTGTTCCTGTATACTAAAATACATATTAATCATATATCTACAGGATAATTTGTATTTGGCTTGGCTTTCGCGACATTATGTCTTTCATCTGAACTTTTTACGAAAAATTGCAAATCAATTAAAATTAAACTCTGAGCTAACTAACTAGATTACTTGCAACTAATTGCGAATATTTTAATATTGCATTTTACAACAAAATTGGTAAAATCAAAATTAGAATAAAAAATGGGTTTGAATACTGGAAACTTGCATGCCTATTGTTAAAATAAAATTCTATTGAAGAGAAAGTATTATTATACTGAAACATGAAACTGGAATGTTTAATTGTTGTTATTTGTATATAAACTCATGAACGCAAGAACGACAGTATGTTTGACAATTCATCCTTTCTGTCTATAACGGAAGAGGTAAGTAAAGAGAACTTCTTTGATTAAAACAAATTCATTCCATTGTGTCTTTTTTGCTTTATCTGTAAATCCAACAAAAGTTCCTACAGGTATTTGTTAGATTTCTAACTTGATATAATTGCGATTTTTTAAAATGTTTCCTTTGACCAATTTTGAGACAACGATGTTTTCATTAATTTACTTTTAAAATTTAAAATATTTAATACTACCTTCGAAACAGCTTGCTGGTGGGGAATAAATCATAGGAATTTCTATCATATTTCAAATTATGGTTCAATAAAGCAGTTTCAAATTACGATAGAACATTTTACCAGTGACCTTTTAGTAGCATTAAACTTGTTTTGCACTTTCGGAAGGCGAAAAAATATTTTAATGCCCTAAAATTCTCGGAAATAATTTAGGAATTTTATTTTAATTATTGGTTTCAGATCTATAACATTGGTTTCATCTATAGAATGGTAGTAACCCATAGTAGTAATTAGTTGAGGTTTAGCTGTTTTCAGTGCTATTCTTTCGAGTTGAGTTCAAATATGGACATTACAAAAATTAATAAAAATATAAACCTATATTGCTACAACTTCGTTTCCTTTTTAAATGAGATAATTAGACTTGTGGCGTACCTCCCCACGAAAGGCTGCGTGGATTTGATTTAGCCAGGTGAATCCCGCTGTAAGCGTCTGAATAGTCGTGCATTTTGATCGGGACGCACTAGCTGAGTTGTATGCTTGAAGCTATAATTAACAATAGCAGCCCCCCATTCCTCCTGTAGTTGACGGGGCATGTGAGCTGTATTATTGTTCCACTGCTTCAACGACGCAAATCACTGGTGGACCCTGATTCGCCTAAGGATCAAGGTGTTCGTAGAGTCTCTGGCTCACGAGGGCAGTTGGGCGTCTTGTGGGGTTATCTTATTAACAGTCATGTAGAGTTTGGGTCGGTAATTCCGATCCGTGTTTGTGACTTTTGAAAATACATAGTAACTCCCATTCCTTCTGTGTATCTGGGGCATGTGGCTGCTTTTTTCTCAGCTTCAACGGCACAAATCAACTAGTTCTTACTAGACCTAAACTATTGGGTTTGGCTACCATCTCATGAAAACGAAAGCCGCTTCGTGTTCGAGTTTGTTTGTGACCACATGCAGGCGTGGGTGGGTATGGGTAGCGTCAGCACACAGATTGAATGAGCCCCTATACCTTATCTAACACCTAATATAATATAATACCTTTTATCTAATATAATACACAATATCTAATTCCTAAAATATCTAATACCAAAATATCGGGAGCTAAGCTAAGGGGTCTGCATGGACGTTGAGCGATTTTTTTCTAAAATTTAATTAGAATTTTAGTTACTTAAAAAACAAGATAAATCCCGACGGTTATTTTTGGTGATAACTCGACAATTTATAGCACAATCCTTCAGCAAGCACCAAAGGTGAAAGGGTTTAGTGAGGGTGCCCAGCCCCGTCTGGGAAAAAAAATTTGGAGGGAATCAATTAGTTGATAAAGATTGATAAGATTAAAATAGAAATAAGGCTGATAAATAAAGATTTGTTCATTTTCTCCCTCCCTTCACTTTTAGTATTTTCTTTAGTATAAATTCTTATTCTGTCTTTGTTACCTAGTATCATTCTAAATGAAACCAAAATTTCCGATTCCACTGACATTTTGATGGTCATTCCCTTTCTCCTGCATTAGCAAAATGAAAAAGTTTAAAAGGATGTTCAATACTTATATAAATGGGTCCAATTATTTGAACTCCAACTCGAAAGCAGCACTGAAAACAGCCTATCAACTACCTTACTACTATGGGTTTCTACCATTATAGATGAAACCAATGTTATAGATCTAAACAATTTTACAATAATTAAAATAAATTCCTAAATAACTTCCGAATTTCAGGGCATAAAAATCATTTTTCGCCTTCCAGAAATACCAAAACAAGTTGAATGCTACTAAGGTCACTGTTAAATGCATCGTAATTAAAATTTAAAACTCTTTATTAAGGGAACCAGTAAATTTGAGAAATTATGATAGAATAGAAATAAACCTTATATACAGCAACTTCGTTTCCTTTTAAACTAGGATAGTAGCCAAGACTTGAGATTGCCTCACACGAAAAGGGAGCTGCGTGGTTGCATTTAGCCCGGTAGTCCACATGGGCAGTCTGAATAGGTCGTATTTATGATCACACGGGTAGCTGGTTCAGTATCGTTGAAGCTACACTCTCAAAATTTCCGTAATTTCAGTGCACTGCCCGTAATTTTGGCTGGGATCCTGTCCACCCTCTTTTCTGGACATGTCGATGTTGTTCAGGATCTCAACACTGGATCGGATCAGATCTTTTTATCTGGGGACGGCACTGTTCGGGATCGATCGGGTTCAGTAGATTCAACCTTCAGACCGGGACGCTAAATTTGATAAATATTTTCGATCGATAGGCGGATGATCAGGTCGTGGATCGAATGTTGATGGGTCGATCAGTCTCTGTTTTTTTTTTTTTTTTTTTTTATTTTTTGTTGTTTCTTTTAGTTTTTGTTGTTTTATTTTTAATACTTGTTTATTCAAAGGGTAGCGATGCAATTGAATATTTAGTGTTTACCATGGTATTGGTTAATTGAAGGAAGCTAGAAGAAATTGCTTAGAAGGAAATTTTTTATTAAAATGTCTGGAATTGAGTGTATTGCATAACAGGTTTTGAAAATAATTTGTTCAGCAACCAGAATAATTGCTTAACATATATTCTCTCATGTCTTTTATTTGTTAGAATATTTTTTGTAAGGATAAGAATTTGCAATTTCCGTAGCAAAGGACACAAATTATATTCTGAAACCCACAGTATAATTCTTTTCCTTTTACAATATAATTTCGTTATTAACTTTGACTATGGAAGTATATTCAATATTTCAGTAATTATATTCAATATTTCATTGGTATCAAATAATTTCAGTAATTATATTCAAAACAATTCGGTAGTATATTCAATATTTCAGTATTCTCATTGCGTATGATAAGTATTCTCGTTATATTCAATAATTCGAGTAATTCTCATTCATTCAATGATTCAATTATTCTCACTATATTATCAGTATATTCAATAACTCCAGTATTCTCAATATTTCAATCAGCATTGTGCATATACAAATTATAAAATTTTGAAACACTCAGGAGATTTTTATCTTGGGCTAATCAGAAACCCTCTATCGTTTGAATGAATATATTTTATAGGTGTGATTATTATTATTGAAAGAAGTGTGATTGATTGAGTCTATAAGTAATAAAAAATTAATTCCTGTTTTTCCAGGAGTTTTGTGTGCTCTTTATATTTTTCTCCATTAGAAATACTATTTTTCAGGGAGATTTTCTCTCCAAATATATTTAAAAGCACTGTAAAACTTATTTTAATAATTCACATCTTGAAGTGAATAATTGTATTGCTATAGAACAATCACTTTTCTATTCACACATTAAATTTTATTTATGCATGCAACATTCTATATCTGTGTTTCTGTGTATGTATCTGGTATGTATGTACAATCCTGTATTGGCATTATAATACAAATATATAAGGTAGATCGCCTTCAATTTTGGTCACCCTTAAAAAAGAGAAAATTTGAAATAGAAATTTCTGAGTGGATGACAGTTTAAAGCATGTTAAATCCTTCTTATACTATTCTTTGTAATTTTATTGGCTTTCACTAATTCTTTCTGAAGAATATTTTAAATTTAAATTGAAATTTTTAAATGATGTTCCTTAATTTACTTTTCCAGTTTTATTACATATTAAGTATATTTTTTAACAGACATTTTAATGGATTTTAAGTAAAATAAATCATTATGAAATATTTATTTTAGTACATTGTTACCTGTTATTTTGGTTTTTTTGGTGAATTTATAAGATATATGAGACAAACATTCAAACCTTACACACGTGTTTTCTCAAAAAAAAGAAAAATGAGTTCTTTGAACTCAGCATTCAAAATAATTACAAATTTATATATTATTTTCAACTGTCGTTTATCCCATTATAACCCTACTTAGAAAATTGAGGTTTCAATCAAAGTGCTTCCTGCAGGCTTGTTTACTGTTTCTGAAAAGTTGTCAATAATAATTGATGTTTTGCTATTTTGACAAATCAGGCAATTTAATTTGAATTGATAAAATCCTGACTATAATTTCTTCATATGCTATGGAATTTTTTTTGATACATTGTAAAAGCATAGATTTTTAAAAAAATCAAAATTTGCATCATTATACTTTCATAATATCCACAAATAATAATATTTTATAATTTTAAGTTACAACATTAATCAAATTCATCAGAATCATTTTTAAAATTAGAGCAAAATCAGCCATATAAAGAATATTCCTCATCACTCATCCGGGTTCCTCAGTTGAAATTTTCTTATAAATGTAGAGGTAAATGTTTTCAAAATGGAGATGTTTGCAACATTCATTTTGAATAAACACTCTTCATTAACTTTTAGATGGTGTAAATTTTTTTATGGAAATGCTACCTGCCTTCTTATTTTTCAATTAGACCATTACTATGTAAGTAAGTAATAAAACTAAATTAGTTACTTTTATTTCAGAAAATAAGGGAAATTAAGTTGGGCACTTGATAAATTAGTTGATTTTATTTCATCCAAGATATTCTTATTTGTACTATTGGCTCAAAACAATAATGAAGTTGTAATGGCCAGAGCTTTAGGAATATGTAATGTTCCACATTTTGGCCACCACCCATTTAATCCGCCCAAGAAAAAAATTAATTTTGATATGAGGAAATCAGAATAAAGAAAGTTTACCTCCATAAATCGCATAAAGGGTAATAATAAGTTTTAGGGTAATCATTTTATTCTGAGAGCTTGATGAAAAAACTTCAAATACTTGTTCCTTAACAAAGAGAAGCAAGTAACAGTTCGCGACATGCAATACCGATCATCACATTGTAATTTTTTTTAAGAAGTCGCATGTGTAGGAAAATAAACCAATCAAAGTTGAAGAAAATAGTAAGATAAGGATTGTTTAGCAGAATATTGGATACTTCTTATTAGTTAAATTTAGAAATTACTGGTTAATTATTGGAAAAACACTATCAAGTGTAGGCAAAATCTACCCTTTATGTGTATGTATATGCAAATATGTATATATGTATAGGGTTCCAGTAGCAACTATTTGTTACACTAAAATTGATGGGCCTGGGTGGCTATAGAGACTAATGAAATGGCCTACAATATTTTCTAATAAAGAAAACATGAATTCCGTAAATAAACCATTTTCAGTTGGTCAGACGAACAAAAGAAAGATATATGACTGGAGTTGTGTCAATATTTTTTTAGAGTAATTAGTCATTGAAGGAATTAGTTTCGCCTTATTCAATGAGTTATTTTTTTCATGTTTTTGTTGGAGCTGGATTGTCCTTGCCTTGGCCACGACCTTTCTGGAAGAATGGTTTCTTATGATTTGGCATTATTTGTGAAATGTTTTTATTCAAGAAAAATGGTTATCTTACAAAAAATTAAATTTAAATTTTGAAATTTTCTTATTTGAAATGAATTCGAGAAATAAGCCCAAATAAAGGCAAATAAAAATAAAATAACTGGCCATCCATACGTAGATAAACCTGGAGTTTAGGGTTGTGCTATTTTCACCGTCCAATTTTCTTTGGAACATATTTGGCGTTGCCAAATGGCTGTTTAGGATGCACAGTAAGTTTTTTTTGATCCCCTGTGTGATGGATGCCTACGGCGTATCTCAAAAGCAGGCATTGGGCATGCAAGTGTGCACCAGGCAAATTTTTTTAAAAAGCCATGTGGCTTCACTTTCAGCAAAGTGGGGCCCCTACATTAGCCAGCTTTCATTGAAAGCGAAACACATAGAGAAACCTGCGATGTCATCTGAAGAGCGATGAAACAGCAAGGAACTGAAACTCCTGTTCCTAACACTCTTGTAGATATTTGGAAGCCATAATTAGCACAGAGAAAGAGAATCAATAAATTAAATGAATGAAAATGTTCCAGAAAGCAGCGGTTATTGAAAAATATGATTTTGGTAAATGATCAAAATTCCAAATGAAGTATTATTCAAATTTGTATATGCCGACCAATAAAATGAGGTGAAATTAAGAATATTAGACCTGTAAACAAATGCAGCTGTGTGCGTATAAACGTGTCGAAAAAAATTTCAACTTCATCCAAAACAAATGTTCTGGCACACTCTTCTCTTGGCGACAAACAACTGGCGAGGCCCTGAAACCGAAGTGAGTACACACTCTAAACTCCATTTTATTATAATGCCACTAAACAAACAGCTGCAAGATCCTTTACATCCCACATGCTCAGCTAGCGAAAATGAGCTCAAACATATGTTACTTTTATATTTTTGACTCCTGTCAATATTACGTATCTTGGGATGTACTTTAATTGCAAATTTCAGCTCAGAATTCGTTGATGGGATGTTGGGGAAATCTTATGCAATATTCAAATATTAGTTAGCTTATCGTAGTTGTTTTATAGTGTGAAGTAATTTGTTGTTCTAAAAGTTTTCAAGTGACTTTTCAGCATAGGGCATTGGACATCAACCAGAAAACTAATTGATGCCTGGAAGCCAATTAGGTATGTGTATTTATAAAAATTATAAAACTAAATTTAATTTTAAAATATATTAAATATAAATTTCAAAGTAATTTATTTTTTTATGTTTAAACATTACATTATCTATTCTAAAATATATTTATTATTAAAAATAGCCTTTTTTACATGAGGTGAAAAAAAAAAAATTAACTTTTTTGGGTAGGTAATAGGCTTAACTATTGTCAGTTTTTTTATGTTTATATGGAATTTTTGAAACATGTTGTACCAGTCTTTACATTAAATAGATAGCTAATAGTAAAATTTACTTTTTTGGCGGCGTCATTACCATATAACCTTATGTCTTTTTCTAAAACATTTTTTTTTTCCGGTGCACAGATGGAGATCTCCTATAGCGAAATTGTTTCTAGTTGAAAAATTAAGCTATAGAGAAAATTTTGTTATCAGTTAGAGATTTTTACGATTATTTAAATATTTATAAACCTTTTAGTATATGCGATAAATTCAAAATATTTAATTATGACTTTCAATTAAAAATGAAGTAATATTTATTATAAATTTGTTAAAATTATATTAATTTTTATTGTGTAGAATAAAATGCTCAAAAGTGAAAGTCAAATTCTGGTAGGTTTATGTGAAGCGATTTGTTTGCACAGAAATTGTAACTTTCTTCAAAATGACAAAAATCAAAAGATGAGTCTGGAAAAAATGCGTTAGGGAGACAACCACTTTGTTATGTGGAGAATATTTTGATGTTATTTAGCATTACGTTAAAAAATTCGTTGTAGGCAGAGGAGCTCTATACTTTGGTTTTGTGTCAAAAAAAAAAGTGTTGGTGCCCTTTGGTAGCATTTATATATATATATATATAAAAGGGGGTGGTGGTGAGACTATAGTGTTACGTTGTAGTAACATTTCTTTTTTCAATGAACTTAAATTAAACATTAAACTTTAAAATGTAAAATCACTGAAGATTTTCTTTTATCCAAATTTGTAGTTTATAGATTGTTTTAAGTGAATCATGATAAAGGATCGAAACTTTAAAATAAGAAAAAAAGGTGTGCCATAAATGAAATTATAATATATAATAGAAATATTAAAGTCATGATTCTGTTAATTGTACCTAACTTGTATTGTAATCATGTAGGTTTTTTTTTTTATTTAAATCTGATGTTTTTTGATTTTTTAAGTTAAGCAAAATTTTAACATGTTCTGCGTCCTCGGCTCTTCAATTATGTCTCATTTTTATTTTTATCTTCAGGAAATCCTCAGCAGCTGGATCCTGTCTGCACTGTCTTAGTAGAGAAAGTATCCTCTAGATTACGATACCATTGAATGATGCCCTGCGCTGGTTTCATCCATTTAGCAAATTTTCCTCCATTTTGAGAGAAATTTTAAAACTCTGTTTTGCAAATGTTATTTTTGTTTTTAAATTAAGTTGCATCCAGCACAACTGTAAATACATGCTTTG
>BGPR01002496.1:6441-61233 GCA_013235015.1 Araneus ventricosus | reverse complement strand
TTTTCTGAGTTTCATGACTAAAATTATTTCAGTTTTCCGAGACGAGTTTATGGCGGTATTATTCTCCGGTATACTGTTGGAAGGCCTTTTTCTGGGTGGCAATGCTTCGATTCGGTTCTGGAGAAAATATCAACAACAGCCTGAGTTTGTTTCCTTCATTGAATACTTTTTATATATCATTCTTTCATTTGAAACATATTGATATGCTGGAATTATAATTATAGCGCATAGTTGAATATTGACAACGAATAATGAAGCAATATGCATAACAACATACAGCGATCAGCCAATTACAAATTCACTGTACTCATAATAGCGGGTCATGTAACAAACATGCTGGCCAATATACCATATTTCCACATATAATATATGGTAATTGATATGCAGCGGTTATTAATATGGTTTTATGGTTATATTTGCATAAGTTGCTAATAAATTATTTGCAATTGATATTATAATTACAAACATAATATATGCACAATACAAAGCTGGTCACGTGAATATAACAAATACTATACAATTACTCAATAAACATATATCATACATGCAACAGTTTGCTAAGTTGATGGTCACATAATAACATAAGGGCTAATATTTGGTTAATTTTATGCTTATTGGGTATGGCTGGCATATTCCATAAAATATAGTAGTCTTCTTAGCTCATCGAGTGGGGGATGGGTCTGTTTTTCAGTGGCTTTTAAACTTTACACCCTTTAGAATTACATACTGTACCAGATACAAAATAGTAATAGAGGTTCATGGCTTTACCGAAAAATTCGTTATCCGAAACGGTATTTCTCCCTTTACTCGATGAACTGGGACTGTACTTTTCAGTTTGCTATAGTTGCTTTTATAAATTCAAAAATAAACGAATAGTCTGAAAAGATCTTGTTTTAATATGCTCAATATAACTTATTATACAATATAAGCATATGATTATATGCATATTATACCATACATGTTATATATGTTATATATATTTATTTGTTATATATAGCATATTTGAACAGAATCAGCTTATCATATACATGCTACTTACCAGTATATTACTATATGCAAATACAATAATTTATTCATAATATATATGCAAACAGCATTATGAATACTTTAACTATAGCGCCATATGCAATATAGTTTTATTATACCATTAATGCTATAAACCGATATAAAGTATAATCATGCATATATAATAACTATATTGTTATTATATGTAATATATCAACTAAATTTAATAAATTGTAATTATATATGTATTATATGCTATATTGTAAATTATTCATTTAATAATTGCTAATATATGGCCTATATTATAATTAGTATGATAAATATAACTAAAAATGAGTAATTACCAGACCCATATAAAAGTATTACTAAGTATAGTTAATATAGTTGTCTTCATAAAATGCAAATTATAACTTAAATCAAATTAATCATTTGCATTTTTGTTTTTGAAATAAGAAAATTGATACGGATCTACAAAAACTGTGCACCAAATTTTATCCACCTATCTATTAAAGTTTGAGTTATCATGTTCACATGAACACAGACTTCCGTGGCTCTATGAAATTAAATAATATGCCTACATTTTGATCATCGCAGAGAAAGTCGGTTATTGGCATTTAAAACCAAATTCTGTTCAAATATATCAGTTACTTTCAAAGTACATTAGGATAATTGCAGGACTATTTTACTCGACGGGGAAATACCCTCTGTAGCTTTTACTGTATTGTCAAATTAGGCTGTCTTTGAATATACAAAGAGACAAAAGATTGATGACTGACAGCATTCCCATACAAACACCCTTTTTCTGGTGGTGGAATTCTCAAGGCAAAACCAAGTCACAAACACTGGTTTTCTCTTCGGTCCCAAAAAAATATCGGATGAAAACTTTGCTTATTTTTCAAGGACTTTCCAAGGACTCGCCGAAAAATCAAGTACTTTTTCAAGGCCCTGAGTAAAACAAATAAAATTCAAGGAGTTATCAAGGAGCGCGGGAACCCTGTTTTACCTATCTTCCCCAAATATTTAGTCATCGGTAAAATGCATTTTGAAATCACGTAATCAAGGAAATTTCCAACTATGAAGCTGTGAGGCGTATCATTACCATCTAATGACATAATTCTGATTGAATTGAATTGCGAAAATAGGGAGCATCGTCGCCCACAGTTTCAGGGAAAGAACATAGGATGGAATGAATTTCGAAATCTAATTCTCCGAGTTAATATTCTAAAGGGTCTATTTTGGGGCTAAAAATTGAATTTGTTATTTAAAGTTGTGCGCTTTGCATTTATTTTCGAATTATAAATTATATACTTCAATTTATTTTTCGCAGTGGCGAATCAAGGGGGTGGAGTGCTATAGTACTGCAGTCCCCCAAAACTAAACCAAAATTTTTGGTTTTCTTTTCAAATGAATTCACCTGTTTAATCTCAATCTCTTATATGATTTTTGAATACTTTATTCTTTTTTCCTTTTTCCCCACCTTCTACAGCTTTTACTCCATTTCTCATTATTATCCGTTTTTTGTGTATATGTGACCAGTTATTTGCATCTATAGCTTTTTTTTAAAATTTGAATATGTTTCGGTTTCTATACTCCTTGTTTATTTACTTCATTGCTTAATACCATTCATGTGTTCGTATGGATGTGACCAATTTATTGTATATTTTTTTCTTTTTTTCCCTTTTCTATTTGGAATTTGCATCATTTAATTTCAAGCTTCCTTCAACCCTTTTTTGAGTGTTTTGCTTACTTCTGTAAACCTTGTGTTGTACTTGTTAGTGAACAAGGAGTTTTTTCCTCAAGAGAATGGAAAAAAAACTCTTATTTTTTTAAAAAATAAAACTTGACAACATTGCTTTCTCGCTTTGTCAGGTTCGAAAATTTTCCCGCTTTTGCAGTCATTCCACTTGTACTTGCAGCGTTAATGCAGTCGAAATCATTTTTTTTTTTGGCTAATATTTCATTTTTCTTAAATCATCGAAAGTATTGTAGTGTCCTTTGTGATTCTTACTATCCAGTGATCAAAGTTAAATGTTTTGACTTGCATTAGCCATGATGCCACGACGATACAAAATTTTTATGACCTCAGCGCACCCCACCCCCCCAAACCAAATCCTGGATTCGCGACTGACCCTGTAAGATTAACGTAGAGCGTCACACATCCATTGTAAGTAATTTTTCCATATCATTGTGGCAAGGGTTTGTAATGTCAACTGGTAACAATGCGACAAATTCAAGCTAGCTCAGCATTCGGAATTCCTTTCAGGTATTTTCGTGGTTTTGAAGTGTGCAATCAGCTTTGTTTTTTTTTTCTGGGGTGATAATGAATGTGTCCTCCCGGGCATGGTAACAATGCGACACATTCAAGCTAGCTCAGCATTCGGAATTCCTTTCAGATATTTTCGTGGTTTCGAAGTGTACAATCACCTTTGTTTTTTTCTGGGGGATGCTGAATGTGTCTTCCCGGTCGATGAAGGCATCAGGGATGCATCTTCCGTTTTTGTGACGGGAACCACGACCAGAGCCTGATTATCACAGAGACAACAGGGACCCCTGACCAAAATCCTGGATTCGCCACTGATTTCTCGTATTTTTGGATTTTCCAACGTGCGCTTAATTTGACCATTTGGCGAAATTTGCCTGGTGCGCCATTAACGCGACAAGTCAATGAAATTAAGGGGTTAGCGAGTCTGCAAAAATCCTGACTTCTAAAAATAAAACATAGATGTTAGCTAAAAATAAAAGGCCAAAAAACAAACTCTCAGCTTACCTGCAGTTCCCTGAGAAAAAGGTAGCGGCTGATATCATCCCCGTGTCTGTGCAGGTTCTCTAGCACGGCCTCCACCTGCAGGTTGACGGGCCTGACTGCTGCCGGCAAGAGACCTTGAAGGCCGAGGGCGACCCTCTCGCTCTCACTGTGGGCCAGACCCTGAAAGGAAGAAGGTCAGGTGTCAGATTGGCATTGGGTATGAGTTTCGAAAATATTTCAAATTTTGAAGTAGTTAACCTTTTCAGTCCCAAGCAAAGAATTATTCATTCTAAAATTCTGAAATTTGAGAAATGTACTTGTAGGCGAATTGAAATAATCCGGCTTATTGCAAAGAGCCTGCAAAGAACCTGGTTATTTTGCAATCCGCCTGGCAAATTGGAGCCAGGCCGATTGCAAAATAACCAGGCTCTTTGCAATAATAAGCCTCAATCGCCTCTCAATTATCTCAATTAGCCTACGACATATTCATTTTGGGCCAAAGATGAAAATTCGAAAAGAAAAAAAAATTAAGAAAAAAAAATGGAATATAAAAAAATATTTCTTTTAAAAAACAGCTGCAAAATATATTTTAATATATATAAAAAATAATAAGTATGAAATTGTACCTGTAATTTCATTTAAAATTATATTAAAATTAATTTGTATTTCAACTTTTTTCGCTGACTGAATTGAAGTTCAAAATGTCAATTTTTGAATAGATAAAATCGATAGAGCAGCCATTTAATGGTAAGAATAAAAAAATACACTTGAAAAGAGGGAAATGCGAAGAATTTAATGATGTGAATTTGGTACCAGAGACAGGTTTAGATGCCGAACACAAAAATAATGAAAATGATGATTACAAATGGCATCACTGGGACTGAAAGGGTTCAGTGGGTTGTAGAATGAAGTCAATTCACATAACATTATAGTAACAAGATTTAAACGTAACAATGCATCTCACCCAACTTTAGAATGAATCCTATTTTCAAATAGTAAATGATGAGAATTTTTTTTTGTTCTTTCTTTTGGTACAAGGATCATTATTTCGCCAAGTTGCGCCAAGAATTGTGTGCTCAACTCTTTATCTATGCCTGGGGTTGCCATACGTCCGGATTTCAAACTCACGTCCGGACTTAGTGTCCGGATCTTCAAAATGTCCAGATTTACGGAATTTAGTTGTAATAGGAGAAATCAGACGTATTCGAAAGAACTCGTCATTCCGTCAATGAAAGAATATTCATTGTTTATGTTACCGCTAAAGTGCAGAAATCATTTATTCTACAGATTATCTAGGTAATGTGCAGATTAACTACGGCGATCCGTTAAAGTACCAAAAATTGTTTCATTTCTCAAATTACCTGGGTTATCTGCAAATTACCTAGTTAATCTGCACATTACCTACTAGGCACTCGTTAAAGTGAAAAAGATTTTTGCTGGAACAACAGCAACCTTTCTGTATGCTTAAACCAACATAATGTTATTTATTTATATTTCGATATCTAAAAAATCAAGTTAATACTACAATCAACAAATTAGTTGATAGAACCAATCATCAATCAATTAAAAAATATAACTAAAAGTGGAGGGAGAGGGGGAAGGTGTAGGGAAAGGAAATTAGAGAAACAGGCAAAACCAAACTAAAAGTGTAGGGAAAGGAAATGAGAGAAATAAACTTTTGAACTTGAACGATATGGAAGCCGTTAATGTGCACATTACCTAGGCAAAATGCGGAAAACTCTCGATTCCGCACGCTAACGGCGCAAATCAGTTAATCTGCAGATTAGCTAGGTAATGTGCACATTAACGGCTTTTGAGCTTTAGCGGTAACATTTACACTGTTTGCATCCAATGTTGATAAGAAAGTGGATGAATCCCCTTATCCAGACCCCGGTTGAAAAATTGAAAATTAAAAGTTTTGACAAAAGTTTCGTTTTAATTCTGTATTTCATTACTATAATTTTGAATTACCGAACTCAAGTAAAAATTGTATATTTTTTGTATTCTTACATCTTAAATCTTTTTTCACTTCCTCGGACTCTATAGGGTCGTTGGTAGGCAGCTTTTAGAATTTTATACTATACTTCCTTCCCCAAGGCGCTTCAATCCCGCCCTGGCGTGTCCGGATTTCAACCAAAAAAATTATGGTAACCCTATCTATGCTAAATTAACTAACTTTAACTTTCCTTGCATTTATGGAGTACGTATTTGTACAGTGTAATTGATTCTACGGATTTTTATGTAAATATAGATGAAAAAAGATTTATATGTAGAGAACAGAAGTATTCAGATAAACTATACCAGGGGTGGCGCACCTTTATGTATCAACGTGCCATTTTTTCTAAAAAAATGTTTAATGAGGTCATAGACGTGCCGTCAAATAATTTTGACTTCGTGATTATTGGGAAAATAATAATACTAAATACTATCAACTCAAAACTCCTTATTTACTACAAAAAAAAAAAAATACATTTTGCAATGTCTCTGTTATACGCGTAATTCACATTAAAGTAACATTAGTGTGACTTCTGTTGTTGCAGATTAGACGACAAATAACTTATATTAGGGTTGTAAGATGTTACTTTTAGCAGAATGCATGCTGAACTGGAGTCATCTATTCAAACGGTTTCTAAGCGATTCTTTAATGTTATTTATCTCTGAAAATAATGACCCGCAGGCATAGGTAGATGAAAATATGGTTCAAATAGCACAAGCCAGCTTCTTCAAACAGTTAAATGTGTCTGGTAACGAATTCCATGTTTCCAAAATTTTGTTATTGGCGCCTATAGGAATGTCTTTTACCACGCCAAGTCGATCATTGTGCCTGCTAGGGTTTCCGTGTTTACTTTGATTGGCGCGAAACTGAGATTTTTCTTCATCCTATTTTGAAAACCTTTCCATCTTTATTTACAATTAACAACTAATAACAAATTATTTTCAACTTTAAGACACTCAAGAAGGAATTCATTCTACTTTAAGTCACACACATACACGCAAAAAAAAAACTACAAAGTAGAAATGTTTACATTCTTATAACAGATTGCATCTCTCGGTCGTCGCCGAAATAGAAAAACTTTACAAAGCATTTCTCGCCAAAAAAGGGAAACATCGCCACATATTGGCATCGAAAACACTCCCCATAGGCGTCTATAGTGGGATTGGTTTTTATGCCCGCCGCCCCGCGCCCGAACACTCCGTAGCGTAAGGACACTCGCGTTCGTTCGTAATATGCTTCATAGTGAACTTTGTGATCGGTGGCGTGCCCAAAATATTGTGTCGCGTGCCATTGGTTCGCCATCCCTGAACTATACGATTCGAATAAGTGCAAGCTGTCAAAACTTCAGAAAAATAGTTCCGGCAAAGGGAAAGATAATCTCCTCTAAAGATTATGTTACTAAATATGTTATAATTAGCTTAAATATGACTTCATAATTAGCCAAATAATGTGCAATTAATGTAATTTAAATTATTGTAATTACGAATAACCAAAATAAAAAAATCTTCATTAAATCTCATATTTTCAAATAGTCATTCTGCCCAACATTTTCTTAATAACTAGTCTAAATCTTTAATAAAAGTTTCTTAATAAAGGTCTAAATCATTAACTTCGTTAAATGCAAAACATTCAATACATTTGGATATGGATCAAAATTTAGTTGAAATACTAATACATTTGCAATTTAACCCCTTCCGGTAAAATGACGAGTATAGTTCGCCATTGGGTTTCATGCTACACTAAGTGCCATTATATGATTAAATCTTACAGGAAGAGATTTATTTTTTTAAAGCAATTGATGCTTTTAGCCTACCAAAAATTAAATACGCTACAAAATTTAAGATTAGTTGACAAAACTAAATAAATATTATTAACTAGAAGATTTGTGCCCGTCTATGACGGTCTTTCAGCTTGCCAATAATATATTAGATCTGATTGTCACAAATTTACAAACGAAAGTTGAAAAAAATCTGATACAGATTGCCAGGGTGCTTAAAAAACAGCGGGAGTGGTCTCCCATAAACTTTCTCGTATACTCCTAACAATATGGAGAAAAAATAAGCTAAAAGGCAGCAAAACGAACAAGCCTCCCTAACCGCAGTGGAGAAAAAAAGCTTAGGAATAGGAAGCTGCGTGGCGAAAGGCGTTTGTAGAAGCGGAAAGGACTGGCGCAAATGAATCGCGCAATTACGCAATAACGGACTCGCGTCATTCTGTGATAAGACAAATAGGCGATTTGAGTACCTTCTTTTCGACCGATTGAAACGAAAATTGGGCACGGATCTACAATTATTGTTAGCAGGCCTCATACCAATTTTTATTTATCAAAGCTTTAGGATTTACGAGTTATAATGTTTAGAATTATGCGATTATACAGACCGACAGACAGACAACCCTTTGACGGATTTGACCCAAACTTTGATACAGACCTACATTACTGGAAGTTGATTTGACTTTCCCTGGCACAAGATCCTCGAATGGTATAAACCTACATTCCTGATGATAAAACTGTGTACCAAATTTTATCCATCTAGCTATTCAAGTTTTTGAATTATAGTGTTCACATGTAAGTGGACAGAAGGACAGACAGACTTCCCGTAGACGGATTTCGTCCAAAATTTGATAGAAACCTACAAATTATGTTTAAAGACCACATACCAAATTTCATCCCCGTAGCTCTAATAGTTTTCGAGTTATCGTGTTCACAGACAGACATAATTCCAAAATTGTGTTTTTCGGACTCAGGGAGGTCTAAAACGTGGAGATCCGTCAAAATCTCGAGTTCGAATTTTTTGACGATTACAATACTTTCTCTTTGTATACGAGAAAGTAACTAAGCATGAAATAAATATAAAGAAAGTAAACCACATAACTTCTATTTAATATTAATGGAGTTGCATGTCCGTCGATAAGGAAATATATTTTATAGGATAAGGAAAATGAAATTCCTACAGATGACGAAGATAGTGCACATTTGCAGAGAACAATCTTAGAAGATTTGAGAAAGTTAGACTGTTCTTAAAATGTGGATGAAGAAGCATTGGAACAATGGATTAACGAAGATTCGACATTGGAATGTTGCGAAGTTTTAAGTGACGATGATATTCTGTCCCGTGTAACTTGTGTTCCAGAAGAAACAAGAAATTTCGAAGAATGTCCTGAAAGTGATGAGGAAAATCTTGTAACTCATAAAGAACTAAGACACGGTGACGCATTAATACACACTGAGGTGTTACTAAATTACTTGGAGCAAGAAGACGAAAGCACGCCTGCAGAAAAAATGATATTGAGAAATCTGCGTAGTATAATTTGTCGAAGAATAAATGAAAAACAAAAACAGACTTTCATCATTTCATTCTTCACAAAAGAGTGAGGTAAACTACGTCTCTGTTTTTCTTTTTAAGTGTACGAATTGTAAATCTAAATAACATTAAAATTGCTTTATAATTCTTTTTCGTTTGCATTTAATTAAACTATTAATGTCTTATTGTATAATAATCATTTTTCCAAAATTTGCATAAATTGGATTATCCGGGATATTCGCTTATCCGGGACGAAGCATTTCCCGACCATCCCAGTTAATCGAGAGTATACTGTATTAATGTGATGGGCGATCCAGCTGGTCGCCGAAAACAGCTAGTTAAGAAATAACTGTCAACACCACATAGATTGTAAAAAGACTCATAGCCCCGAACTTCAACTTGACATGTTTGCTTTTCCGTATTTGACATTTACCCTGAAAATGCCGCCTGATACGATATCGTCGTTATGACTCATACACACGAACATATACATTTACAGACCTTCTCTTACTTCCGAGATCAAATAGTATGTTCTTTTTTCAGACATTGATAAACAAAAATAATCTTTACGAAGGATTTTCCTGGATTCAAGGGTCATCGGTCAGGCGGGTCTTTGACTTACTGATGAAAGCATGAGAAAAATGGCGTATTTGCAATGAATATTAACCGAGGCGTATCTGATTTACTGTATCTAAATAGTTCACAATGGAATTTCGCGAATCTTGTGGGAAAATAGATATTTCACGCTTTCAATTAGAAAAAGAATTTCGACAAACCCAAGACTTTCCACGCAGAATTTCTTCTTTCAAGTTAAATGGTTGTTTATTTGAAAGGAAGCTTCATAAAAATCTCCAATAATAGTATCACAGTTTGTCTGACTATTTTAATTTCCACTCAATCTTTTCAGATGGTGTACCACGAAACCATTCATTCTCCTTAACCCTTTCGCTACTGGTTCGCTCAGTTGCAGCACGCTACTGAATCGGAGCTCGCACAAAGTGTACACAATGCGAGTGGATAGTTTTCTCGCATTTGAATTTACTCCCGAACAACGCCACCTTGTCATGCTCTTGGAAGCAAACGGACTTGTCTTTAAAAAAATATATTGATAATTTCTATATAAGCAATAATTATTATAATTAAAACATAATTAATATACAATATAAGGATAAATTAATTATTAATGTTCGAATGAATGCCGCTGGCCATAGCCGGCGTTAGCAGCGGAAGGTTTAACCCCTTAACATACAATGACGTCTCTGAAACGAGCTTCGAATTACAGAATTTTTGCTATTTAAGTCAACGTAACAGTTCTTTTTAAATATAAAAATCACCTGGACAACGCTAAAATGTCTCAAGTATCTTTACCATCTTAAATAGATTCAAATAGTAAAAAAATATCCCAAATCGGTGGTGGCATCTAATTAGGAGGTCAAAGAAAATCGTAGGACAAGGGGTTAATCACTAATCTGTCTGTTCCCTAATCGCCATGCTGAACGTTTTATCCTTTCGCCCCACTCTGCACTACTGCAACACTCTTATTGTGTCCGTTGAGCACAGTGGATGCACTATTGCAACACTCTTATTGTGTCCGTTGAGCACAGTGGATTTTAAGCACATCATTAATTTAAGGAATTTGCGTACACAGTGCAAGTTTTCTGGAGCTCAGTTAACATTGGCGGATAAATTTAGCGAGCATTCATCCAATGGGCAATAGAGACTACGTTTTCCCCATTCTGATAAGAAAATTAATAAAGGATGAGGGTTCTTTTTTTACAAGATAATCGCTAGTCTCCCCGCAATAGGAAATTGGGATTTATTCTATAAAACGTGAAGTACTTTTTAAATTCCCCCTCCCCCTCAATTTTCATTCTGCGTGTGCTACAATCTTTCCTGTTTTTAGAAACTCTTACAAAAAATATGCTACAGACTGGTTCTTATTCTATTTGCCATTTTGCCTATAAAGTTACCTTCGGCAACGTACTAAAGCTGCATAATTCTGACGAAATCTTTTTCTCAAGGTCTCGTTCTTTTCTCGTTCAGTGCTTTATATAATTCAGCATCTAGTCGGTGCAACTTCTTTTTCATTAGTTGTTATAAATCTTAGAAACTCCTCACTGTAATTCATAGAGGCTCGGGTCTTTCAAGAAAAGCAAAAAACGCATAGGAGCGAAATTCGTAATTTTTTCCCTAACCTTAAGCTACCAAATTCTTTCTGTGATCCATCTTTCAGAATTTTTCATCTTGATTTCAACGTCAACGAAATTGTGTTGAATAGCTTTACAAAAAACTGGACATTTTCTTACTTGTATCTTCATACAGTATTTAGTAATTGTTTCCCTTACATAGACAAATGCGATTTTTTTTTTTTCCGTTTTCGATTAATGTTTCTCCTCCTGACTCCACGAAAACTTACCACTCACTCCAGACTTTCGAGAAACACCAGTGCGAGGATGTCCTAACTATGACGATAGATTCTACGTGTAGTGGGCCAACCTACACGATGAATATCTAAAGGAGGTAGATTCGAACGTGTGATCCTTCGATCCGCAGCTTAAACTCTCACCAATCCATTAAAGCTCTCTTTGTAACCTTCAAATCAAAACTACTACGAACAGGGGTGACACCAGAGGGGGGGGGGAAGGACCAGGGCCAACCGTCCGGGATGCTGTGCCCCCACCCCACCGGGGAAAAATTTTGTATCCCGTCGGGGAAAATTTTTGTACGGGGTATTCAACTGTAGTTGGTAAATAATAATTTGGCGAAAATTTGAGACCACCTCACAGCAACGTCCTCTGCCAGCAGGTCATGCTGCCTGTCGGCGAGACTGTGCCCCCCCTGTCGGACAAATCGCCCCCTGAGCCACCCTAGCGCCATTCCTGACTACGAATGTCATGCGGCGCATCATCAGATATCGTCGCTTAACTAAGCAACACCACTTATCTCAACTTTTTGAAATTTCAAAGAGGAAGGAATACTCAATTTTTTGCAACCAATAACGAGTATTTCTGAATTTTTTTTTTTTTAGCATTTGATATAAACATGAGGCCGCATGTTCCTCAGGGGTGGCGCCAGAGGGGGGATCGGACCCCCCCCCCGTCGGGGAAAGTTTGGTGCGGGGTAGTCAACTAGCTGATAAATAAATATCTGGCGAAAATTTGAGGCCAATTTCATTACACTCGTTCTCTCCCGTACTCTTGCCCCCTCTCGGGGATACCGTGGCCCCCGTCGAGCAAACTCTAACGCCACTCCTGATGTTCCTGCCAGATCTGAAAAAAATCAGAAATGCTCGTTATTGGGTGCGAAAAATTGAGTATTTCCTTACTATTTTGAAATTTCAAAAAATTGAGATAAATAGTGATGCTTATTAAGTGACGATATTCTGAATAAACGTTTAGACTCGAGTGTTAGTAAGAGACCTGAATTTTCAAGAACAACATCTTCAGATTCAAACTTTCCGGGAATTCTCAAAAAAGAGTGAAATAAAAAGTTCTAATTGCAATCGGACTCTTAAATGAACAGATGACAATGTCTATTTCGATATGGTTTATTAGTAAAGTGTTAAAATAACAATTCTCACTACAATTTCGAGTTCAAAAAAAAAAAAACATCTTTCATTTTAATGTATACTAAAAACAAGAAAATCCTTTATATTATTCTCTAAAACTCACGCTAAAAGATTCTAAATTTGAAGAATTTTCTGAAAAATTTCTACTAAAAATATGTATTTGCAGTATCAGTTACTCGAAACTTCATGTCAAAAATTCTTTAAATTTCCATAGCAATATCGCGTGTATATTTCTTATATAAAAATTAAAAGAAAAAATAAGGATGTTTACTTAAAGATTTCGTATTAAAACAATCTTGAAAAAATGCTGAATTAGATAAATGAAAGTCTTAAAACATCGTATAAATTCAGAATCATCCGACTTAATGATAAAAGCACCGCTTGACAACAAAAGCTAGGTTTAAAAATTCCTAACGTTTCAAAATGTAACAAATTTTCTTGGTAGATATTATCAAAAACATTCTACGTCAAGAAATTAAACCAAAATACGTCTGGAACTTTCAAAGGCAACTTTAAATTCGAAAAATTTCTCCAGCAGTGCAAATTGTTTATAGCACAGGGAAGTAAAATCAGATCTATTTCTGAACATCCTTGAAAGTCAGGCAACACTCTCATTCCAAAAAGCAAATTGAAAACGCCTAACTGTAGACAAAAAGCCCGAAAATACATCAACAGGAAAAATCCTCAGTATCTATTGCTCCACTTAAAAGTAAACTACCAACGATTACGCAGTGCTTAGCGGAAGAGCGGTATGTTTCAAAGTTGAGCGAGTTTTCGAAAGAGAATTCTACTTTTTTATTTTTTTACTTTTACCCACCACACCTCCCAAATAAAGTGAAGTGAAGTGAAAAAACATGACGTCACAAATCGGTTGAAACTTTCCGTTTCGTCTATTCATGAGCGCCGAGCAGTCTTTCCTTATCGTGAAACGGTTGATTCATTGAAGGGAAAAAAATCGTTTGTCAACAAATGACTCGGTGTCAAGATTATTATCAAATAGCCTTTCTTTCAAGTGGCACAATAGTGATTGAAAAAGTGGGGCTTCGGGAATGTTTTTACAATTGTTTTGGTTTTTCTTTATTGATTTTCTTTGTGTGTTTGTTTCCATTTATTTTTGGTACATAAACGTTGAAGGAAATAATAATTAAAGTAAAGCTTCATGAAACTGATGAAAATTTCAGGTTTTCCTATCTACCATTCTCTGGGATTGAGAACAAGAATGATTAAGGATTTATATAAAATTAATCTTAAACACAGCGGAGGGCTTATGACGAATTATGTTGAGATTTCCCGATTAATTAGCCGATTCACATGACGCCATTATCACGTGACAAACATGACTGCATATGTCATTAAAATTTAATTCGTTCAATTAACGTTCAACTATTAATTATTTAATAATTGAACGTTGTATTTACTCTTTTCCTCCAACACGACGTGCAATTGACTCCAAAATGAAATAGGCACGGCGCATTTCACGGGAGTATGAATCAACTCAATTATTTAACAGACAATTTCTTTTAAAATCTCCTAATATTAATCAAATCCGTTTAAAATTTGAAGTTGAACAAAGTTTCACTCTTGAAATATAAATTTTAACGATTGAATATTGCCACATTTTAACATTTCTCCTTTATTTTATTCTGAACCTAATCTTTATTACATTATTCAGAAAAGTTCAAGAATCCTTTAAAACTAGTTAAAAATAAATTTACTTCCTGAGAATCATTTCAAAATGAATTAAAAGATGAATAACATATGTAGTTTCTTTCGCACTAATGGTTGTTGTTCCTTTCAGGGAGAAAAGTCCTGAAACACACCAAGAAATCACATTGTTAAAACCTTGGCACAATTAAAAAATTTAGATGCTATAAACTGTCATGCCATTTTATCCTCAGCAATAGTTATGATTGGAGGTTGAGGACCTGCGAGTCCGTTTCAACTTAGCACTTCTGCAATGTCAAATTGCAATTTCAGATTATGAAAATAATGTTACAATGTTAATGTGCAGTTCACTTTCAAATCGAATTTTATAACTAGCAGTACGCGCACGGCGTTGCCCGTGGAATCAGGACTTCAACAAAATGAAAAATAAAGAAATAAATAAACGCCCACAATGACATGAAAAAGTTCTGAAAACAAAAGAGCAATACAGAGCACGTTAATCCGAAACAATATTAAAAAATTGCAACGTGAAAATGATTATTATACAGCAAGCAAAATATAAAATCGAATCCGAAAATAATAATCGAAGTCATTCAATTGAAGGTTGAGACGTAACCCTGCCCTGTCAGCCAATGAAATTGCCCGTAACGTTCGGGAAAGGTGTCGCGGGAGAAAGCCTCGCTAGAGAAAAAATATCTTTCAACTGACCAGGAAAAAATTAATTCAGAAAAAACGGGAAAAGATATTTTAACCGTTCTTGTTTTAAATCCAACAGAACCGTCGCAGTTATAAGCTGAAAAAAATTGAAAATAATAGTGTTATTAGAAAGTTGGATGCAGCAAATTTAAAAACGAAAATTAAACTTCGATAGCAAAACTGACTATTTAAAAAAAATCTCAAAATTCAGTAAATTATGTTAAAAATTCAAAACTAACTTCATTAGAACGTAAATCGTGTGCTCTTTTCGATGGTGTGTCTATTGTTTTCGTACAATTATTCAAAACCATTCTATTTATAAATTAGTACGAAAAATCAACCAAAACAACACAAAACATTAAATAAAAAAATTTCTAGATTAAATTTTTAAAATTCCGTCTTCGAGGTGCATTCAGTCACCATTACGACTACCTGTGTGCCAAATTTCATGGCTGTAAGTGCGATAGATTCGTCTGGACATCGCACGCGCACACAAACAAACATTGCCTTTTATAAGTATAGATTTTAATAAAGCAAAATGCGTCGAATGTATACACTTGCCACTTCCAAAGACGGTAAAACAGAATAGAAAAGTCCTTCTCATTTAAAGAAGAAATCTTATCGAAAACGTAACAAAGGAGGGGAAAAAAACCCGATTAATTTCATACAAACATTCGAAATAAATTTTCAGACGAATATTAAATAAAAGTATGATGAAATAAATTCAATTAAAAGGAAAGGAGACGGAGAGAGAATTGATAGTAATCTAAGAAGGAATTTTTTTTATATTTTAATCCGTTTCTCATGTACTGATTACTTGGGCGTATTCGGATCTCGATTATTCCAAAATAATCGACTTTTTTCTTGGAAAACCTCCAGGAAACGTCAAAACTTTTCAACAATGACGACTAATTGGCAAACGATTAAGATTTTTTATCAGCAAAATTCTTTAACTGATGCAGGTGAGAAAATTTTTCTTTCCTTCAGAAAGACTTTTAATAAATTAAATTGCTATTCGACGAACCCATTTCGATTCACAAAGAAGGAAAAGAAATAGAATGGTAGACAGATTTACTCTAATTCTTTTAATTTTCGCGACAATTTTCTAGTTCGTGCATTCATACACGCGAAGAGGAGCACTTTCTTTTCCATAAATACTGCAAATAAGGCCAGCTGATTACGATAAAGTTGAGATTACGTCTTGCATTCATATAGAGAAGTCAAATAGCGCGAAGTCATAGTCCTGTGAAACTGAGAATTGAGCACGTTATCCAGTATCTAGTTGCACGTATCTTTAGGCACGTCTGTCAGCCGAACGGTTCGCGAGCAGCTAGTTCGCAGGTGTGGACGGGATTTTTTAGTTCGACTCGAACTGAATCCTGTCGGTTTTTCGGCGAACACAAAGAGATTTATAGTTCACGTTGGTACGTGTTCGAGTGTAGTTCAGGCCGCGGTGGCCAAGTGGTTAGGTCTCGGCTTTGGGGCCGGAGGGTTCCAGGTTCCAAACCAGATTCCACTGAAGATCCGCCCTGTGTGGGCCTGTAGCGCGCTAAATCATACGTAGTGGCCAAACGTCCTCCCGGTGGTGTGGCGTGGAAGTTTGGAGAGAGGATGACAGCTCAGGTGTCGTCCTCGTCATCTGCCGTGGTTCAACATTACGAGATCCGTCCCAAAATAGCCCTCGTGTTGCTTTAAAACGGGATGTTAATACAGTAGAACCCCGCTAATCCGAAAGAATTGGGACCGGTGCCTGTTCGGATTGCAAAAAATTCGGATTACCCGAAATTCCGATAAAAACAGAAAAGAAAAGGATGTGTGCTAAAAAAATGTAAGTTATAAGTACTAAGTACTACCATCTCTTGAATTCTTTTATTCAAAAGCAATAGAAAGAGAATATGTTTCCCCTTTTCATTAGAATAATGGATGCGCTCCTTATAAAGTGACCTTATCTTACGGCGAATTGCATTAGTTTCTTCAATATGTACAAAATTATGCATGTTGAAAAAGTTCTTTTTTGCTTTTAGTATGTATATTTAAATCTTTTCAGGTAATCTTTTCAATTATACATAATTTTCGAAAATAAAATCGGTTCGGATTAACCGGTATTTCGGATTAGCGGGGTTTTAATGTATAACTAAAGTAAACTCGAGTGTAGTTCGTCGTTCCCTGCGAAACTCCCAAGGCCCTGCAAGTTCAAATCTGCAAACGAAGGCGTATTCTAAAGCGTTTCCAAAGAACCCTCCATTGGCGACTGACAAGCGATGATTGACGGTTCGAAGTGGGCCAAAACGGCTCGTGGTTGGGTTTTTTTTTTTTTTTGTGAAAATAATTTCAACGAACGTTTCGCGAACCGTTCGGCTCGCAAGTTTATATGCGTCTTTACACTTTTCCTCCAGCTAGATGTGCAATGGTTCCAAAAATTAGATTAGCGAGATGTATTTTGATGCATGTCAGGGAGGGTTATGGATTGATTCCATTCTGTTTGAGAATACTCGTAACCAATTAAGACGTTACAAAAACTCATAAGCAATATTTAAAATTTTTATTTATATTTAATAAATTTAAAAATATTTTGCAATGGAAAATGAGTTGCAAAACGTTTAAAATATTAGTATAACGGAATTTTGAAGAATATCGTAATAAATCAAGAAATAAATACATAGGAATTTCTTTTTTAAAAAACAATGCATATGGCTTCAAACAAGACAAAAACGTAAATAACATGATTGTTTTATTGCTTGTCACATTTAGAAGCAATTCAAAAAATATTTCAATATAAACTAATTAAGTCATAGAAATGAGGCACAAATCATTCTACCTACGAAGGTTTGCTATTAAATTTAACGATGAAATAAACAATCATCGAAGTAATGACTTAAAGTAAAAGTAATAGGTTATATTACAAAATCCGAAATTAAATAAAATTATATGGAACTTCATTGCTAATATAAACATTAATAAAAAAATCCAAATAATACACTGAAATAGATCAAAGTATAGCCATTTCGAAACACAGCGGCTGCACAACACATTTGAAATATTACTTATAAGAAATGAAAGTTTAACCCTCTCCTTCATGAAGTATAATAAAAATCATGAGTTACTTTCCTATCATTGAGTTCAATCAATGTTTTGCATCATTACAACCTGCCAATCAAATCCGAATCACCTCGACCTATATCTCTAACACTCTTCAACTAACTCTGCATCAAATTAAAGTTTTAACATTATGGATAGAATTATAAAAATAAGAATTCCCAAGGAACGAGATAGGTTCATGATGAAAACCTTCTGTCGCGTGCTGCATAATTCAGTTAACTCCGTCTGGCATCCTTAGAGCCGTCCATTCCAAGACAAAGACGTCACGAACGCTTTAAACTAATTACCTTTTAACGGAATTACCAGAATTCGTTTATCCCCTGCGGGTGTATAATCAAGAAGGTCTGGCCAAACGTCATCCTTCGTTCATATGCATGATATCATCGCCTAAGTGATGGGTTTGCCCTTCAAGTTGGTCAGTAGGTCACAAACCTTTCAGACCTGGTGAGGGTGTGTCTCTTAGGGAACAATCATGTTGACCAAAAAAAGAATATTAATTGCCCGATTCCTATTTTCATAGGTTTGAGACAGGGCGTAGCGCCTAAGTCATGATGGATCCCATTCTACTTGTTGAATGTCTTTAGTTTCATCAGAATATTATTTGGTTCTCCGGGTTATTTGTGTTCAAAACTTACCAAAGTTACGCTAAGTGAGTTCTTATGTTTTCTTGTTCAGCAGAAATGACGAATCACGTTTCTGTGTTCAGCACAATCTCCACTTTTTTTCGTGTAAATTATGCGGATGAAAAGGACGTCTTCAAAGATATTCGTTTTCTAAAGTGTGTCGTGCCATTTATTAGTACCATAAAATATTATTTATAAATAACACGATGCGTTTTAAATTGGCGATATTCTTTTTTGTTCTCTCGTATACCAAGAGAAAGTACTGTAGTCGTCAAAAAGTTTTATCTCTTAATTTTGATCAATAACCATGTTTTAAACCTCATTGAGCACGGAAAATACACTTTTGGAATTGCAGTAGAGCATCGATTATCCCAATACCGATAACTGAAAGCGTTCCAGTTGGCAAATTCAAATTCAGAATTGGCTGGACTGATTAGAGAATCTTTTGGATTTGAAGAATACGTCCAAGAAAATATTCAAGACTGGCTTTCTAATGTGATGTCGATGACCCTGGCTTATCAAGTACTGACGGACTTGCTTACTTTCTCATATGCCAAGTATACAAAGAGAAAGTGTTGTAATCGTCAAAAAATTCGAATTCGAGATTTTGACGAATCTCCACGTTTAGACCTCACCGAGTCCGAAAAAAAAAATTTTGTAATTATGTCTGTGTGTATGTGAACACGATAACTCGAAAACTATTAGAGATACAGGGATGAAATTTGGTATGTGGTCTGTACATTTAATTTGTAGGCTTCTAACAAATTTTGGACAAAATCCATCCAAGGGAAGTTGGTCTGTCCGTGCTCCTGCAGCACGATAACTCAAAAACTTAAACAGTTAGATGGATAAAATTTGTTACGCAGTTTTATCATCAGGAATGTAAGTCCATATAAAATTTTGGATCACATCCGTCAAAGGGTTGACTGTCTGTATAATCGCATACTTATGAACACGATAACTCCTAAACCCTTTGGCTTAGATAAATAAAAATTGATATGTGGTCTTCTTACCTTAATTGTAGATCCGTGTCCAATTTTGGTTTCAATCGGTTGAAAAAAGGTGTTCAAATTGCATATTGGGTTTCCTTACGATTCAGCGACGCAAAAAAAGGCGCGACAGCTGGTGCGTTTTCCCCACCTGTGTTTGGGAATGGAGGCTGTTACTACTGCTTGGCGTATTTTTTCCCTACCCATGTTAGGGCGGATACGAGAAAGTTTTGGGGAGACCACTTCCGCTGCTTATATTACACCACCTGCATCCCGTGTTTAGAGCCATTTGGCCGAAAACATCATTGCCAGTTTCATCGAAGACCAAGACCCTTGTGACGACGAAGAAGAGCCTAGCGACAACGACCGTACTTGAAAAAGGACCATCGAGTGAGGAGGATTTTCACTGCCTTGGGACAGCTATGAAATGGTTGGAACAACAAGAAGAATGTGATGCTGTCAAATTTCTGCTTTTAATACGTGTGTGAGATTTAGCTAAAAGCTCTGAAGAAAAAGAAAATTTGGGACTTCTTTTCCTAAACTGTAGGCCTACTTTAATGTACTACTACTTTATTTTAGGAATGTATTTGTAAGACTTGTAATACAAATTATATATTGTTTGGCAACGGATTCGGAAACTCTCCGCGCTTTTGCGTATGCGCCGGGCGGAATTATTTTCATCAAAATAGGGGGAAAGTGAAGAATGGAAGGGTGATGTTTACATTTTACTGAGCGTGGTCTAACAAAGAACTCCGGTAATGCCCTCATACAACTCATTTCCTGGCACCTCTTTCCGGTGTAAAATCGTCCAAAAGTGGTAGTCTCGGAATCCGTTGCTGCACAGTACAGTCTTGTGTTTAATATCACTGCTTCTTTGGTTCATATTGCTCCTATGGACATGTACAATTTTTTTTCGAACACCGGGTAACCCGGTGTTCGCATTTGTTTCAGATAATCGATGGTCTCTTGTATTTTTTTATCAATCTATGTGTTTGTGAACACGATATCAACAAAAATCAACAAACTAGATAGATGAAATATGGGATGTAAATTTTGGATCACATCAAAATTGTAGGTATGCATCAAAATTTGGACGAAATTCGTCAAAAGTTGGATGGTCTGCAAGTCAAAACACAATAAGCTAAATGAATGAAATTCAACATGTGATCCTCCCATCAGAATTGTATATCCGTTCGAAATTTTGAACCGATCCGTGGACGTAAAGTGGTGCTTTTCCAAACTGCATAATCCGTTTCCTTCTCTTTACGATGAAATAAACACAAACAGTAAACAAAAAGTTAGAGGAGAACACTGTTCCGATCTTTTCTATCGATATCCAAGTGAAGTATATTACAACAATATATCAGTTTTTCTATTATTCAGGCGGCTCTGACGAAATGGTTGCTGACTTTTGACCTCAGATAGAGGGAATGCAAGTGTTGTCGGGGGAAAAGTACGAAAAGGAGAGTTCAGTTTAGAATGGCTTAATTATATGAACGCTCTGTTTTTACGCAAATCAAGGGGTATTTTGGAACGGATCTCGTAATTCTAAACCGCGGTCAGATGACGAGGATGACACCTAAGCTGCTTCCGCACCACACCAACGGGAGGACGTTTGATTCCCTACCTATGGTTTAACTTGCAACAGGCCCAATACACGACGGATCTCCAGTGAAATCGGGCTTCGAAACTGGAACCCTCCGTTCACAAAGCCGAGACCTTACCACTAGGCCGACGCGGCCTCTCAAAGTTATTTAGGAAAAACTATAAAATTTTGATTAATTTTTAATTAGAAAGCTAACTGAAATTTTGAAAAAAAAATCATTTCCGTAATGAGCATTTATTACCCAAGAAGTAATTACGTGTCAAATTTGATATCTCTCTAGGTCCTCTGTAGAGCTTACCCTATTAGCACAAGATACTCTACAATATCGCTACGGTATCTTCATAATATTCTGTGGCATTTAAAATATTGAGAAACATCGTAGAGATATTGTGTAATATCTTGTGCAAATAGCGTAATTTCTCCTCGTAACATGGTTTGACATTTCGCAATTTGCAAAAAGTATGCCGGCCTAAAAACATGTCAAACTATCATGTTAAAATTTACGCATCATAGTTTTTATAAATTTTTTTTATTCGAGTTTATTTTATTAGTAACTAGCAGTACCCCCACGGCGTTGCCTGTGACATCCTGAATTTCAACAATTTTTTTAAAAAAGCTTACAATCTTCAGCAAAGGGATTATGACGTCACGTGGTTTCGATGAAATGCATGCTGGGAAGAGAACACCGCGACCTTGGTTACGAAGAATCGAGGGGGAAAAATAGAGCGAAAATATTTTAACACTTCAGAAAAAAATTAATTAACATTCAACCATAAAAGATATTTTCACCCTTCTTGTTTTAAATCAGTGGGGAATATTTCATTACCTCAAAAAAATGAAAGAGGTAACTTTATTAGAGCGGGGGATGCAGTCAATTTAAATACGAAAACAAAATTTCGTTGGCAACCATTTTTAAAAAATTTCTTAAAATTCAGTAAATTACGTTAGAAGTTCAAATCAAACTTCATTAGAACGTAAATTGTTTGTTCTATCCTATGGTGCATTGATTGTTTTTCATCTATCATTAGAAAAGATACTACAGCCGTAAACGTGCCGAAAATGACCCAAAAAATATAAAAAATTCTAGATTAAATTTTAAAATCCCGGCTTCGAGGTTCATTCTGACACCATTACGACTACTTGTGTGCGAAATTTCATGGCTGTTAGTGCGATAGATTCGTCTGGACACCACCGACACACACACAAACATTACCTTTTATAAGTATAGACTAAATGTTAAGGAATATAAACTGCAAAGGCAGAAAATTATTTAAAAGAATCGAAGCAAAGCATGCTCCAAACATTCTCAGGAGACCAACAGAGCTTTTCTTTCCAAATCGTCTGGTTCGAACACGATAATTACATTCTATCCGTTAGCAACAACAAACTTTCTCTCCTCTATCGCACGATCTTAATCTCTCCATCACGACTTCCTCGAACCGACTTTCGGTTCTGGGTTCGAGTGTTACGTGCCGGTATTTTTCTGTTGTTTGGGAAGTTCCAAGTACTCTTCTTTTTTCTCTGTGGGTTCTATTTTTCCTGCTTCGCTTCTACGGCGGGCGGAAACGTTCTTTTTTACTTTGGCAGACGCGGTCGACAAATCGATTGAAGGACATGACTTGTCTGCTGCAGGATTTCATGTTTCTTTTTTTCTTCTTCCATACCTAGTCTTTGTCTGCAACGAGAAAGAAAGGAACTATCTTTAAAGGATTAGGTTGAAGTTTTTTAAGATGGATTTTGAGTAGCTTCTATTATGTCTGTTGAGACAAATTGAGTTGCTTAATGATGCCGTGACATTATGCAAAACGTGTTGCAAACCTATATGAACACAAACGCAACTAAAAATATATATGTTTTTGAGTTAAGGCCACAGCGAAGAAGTCTGAAATAGTACCTGCCCGAGTTACAAATGCCATTTCTCTTTGCGATAATGGATGTCACAGCACACGAAATGTCATTGCTTTATACAATGGTTTCTGTTGCTTCGGTCCAGTCAACGAAGGCCAAAAATCGATGAATAGAAAAAAAATGGTGTAGTTTTGAAATTTGGCGCAGTTGTTGGGAGTAGTGTCCTAAACGACATACTAAAGTCCCCGCCGTTGGGGGGGGGGGGTACAGGAGGTTTAAAGGGGGCGTTTTCAGTTTTTCTTCAATATCTCGAAAACTATGGGTTCCATCGAAAAACACTCAATTACAAAATTAAACATGAAATTTCCTATGAAAAACTGAGAAATCCCCCCCTTTCATCCCTCCTGTACCCCCTACGAACCCTCCAACAGCGGGAACTTTTAGTATGCCGTTTACGCACTCTCCCCCCAAAAAACTGTGCCGAATTTCAAAACTACATCATTTTTTAAATTTACAATTCATTGACTGGACTATGAGTGGAAGGAAATTTGTGAAGGGGAACGGATGTGGGAGGGGAGGAAGGGAGCATAATTGTTCATGAAATGGGTTTGTCACCACTCCCGAAAAATATAATACTACCCTTGTATAATTATTCTATAGGCATGAGGTTTTTATGGGGGTTGTCGATTCAGCACTTTTAATCAATTTCACCATTACAATAAGGAATTTTAGAAATATTAAATTTTAAATCCCCCTGTATCTTCTAAACTATTGATGCTACAAAAAAAATGTAGGACTTTTTTCCCTAATTTCATGTAGTTTAATTTTGTAATCGAGTGTTTTTCGATAGAACCCATAGTTTTCGAGATATATAAGGAAAACTGAAAACGCCCGCTTTAAACCTCCCGTACCCCCCAATGGCGGGGACTTTTAGTATGTCGTTTAGGACACTACCCCCAATAACTGTGCCAAATTTCAAAACTACACCATTTTTTTCTATTTTGCCTTCGTTGACAAATTCAAAACGCCTTTTTTTCCTTGGTTGTGACAATGTTCGTTTATGCGACGAATTGAAGGAAGATAGTACTCAATAACAGCCAGAATACCACGAAGATATTGTGCGACATTCATGATAAATAACATCTTCAGCTACTCAAAAAAATTCAAACAAAAGATATTTAAATTATTATTTTCCACTCAAAAGTTTGACGAATCGGGGATATGGAATTATAGAAGAAAATTCTAAAATCATCTTACCAGATCTAGAAAATTACTTTTTACAATCCACCATGAATTTGTTTTCCAAAAAAACCCGCCCCCCCCCCCCCCCTAAAAAAACACACCATATATATCTTATAAGATGTTCTTACATTTCACGTATTTAAAATATGGGTGTGAAACACTTTATAGTAAGACGATTCCTAAAATGGTTTCGTCTGGATATCTGAAACTTGCAGATTTATCGATTCCGGATTTGGTCGAAACTTTGATACACAGCTTCAGTTGTGATCATAAAACCTTACGCCATACCTCATCCATCTAGCTTTATGCGTTTTTGAATCAACGTGTTAATATAGATACGAATGGACGAACAACAGAACTTCAAGCAGACCGATTTCGTCCAAACTGCAATTTTGCTTTAACGGCCACATACCAAATTTCATGCCTCTAGGTCGTTGAGTGTTTGAGTTATAGCGTTCATAGACAGATAGACGGACATAATTCCAAAAATGGTTTTTTCGGACTCAGAGATCTGAACCGTGAAAATTCGTCAAAATCTGGAGCTTAAGTTTTTTGACGATAATAATTTCTCTCTGTATACTTCATTTAAGGAAAAGTAAAAAGATTCCTCTGTTTAACCCTTTCTGGCGCGGTGCTCGCAAAAGAGGACACCAGCTTTAAAATTTTCTAAAAAAAATCACATTCCACTTTGAAACCCGGAAAATTGCACTAAAAAGCAGCTAATAGTACTCCATTTAGAATGTAGATGGCAGCAAAATGAAATTTCTTTTCCGAATCGGAAATATTAGAGATTTAAAACGCCCAAATGTCTCGACTCGGAGATAGGAATTTTTTTGAGTTCTTGACGTTTACAATTTTATCAAATTCACTCCACAATTTTCTTCCAATATTCTTGAAGTTTTAATTTATGATTTTTTTGTAAGATTCAACAATATTTTTGGAGCGTGTCAAGGTGGCTGTATCCAAAGGGGTCCTCATATGAGGGGTGTGTTCCCAAAGGGGACGACTCCCTTCAAACTGAGGCAAGTTTTTAAAAAAATGTTTTGTTGTAAATTCAATGTCTAGACAAACTAAACTCTTTCATGATGTTTTTTCATAATATTTCAAAAAATGTAACCGGGCTGGGTTAATTCAAGACCTCAACAATAAAGAAAGAAAGGTTTGATCCAAATTTCAGGTCAGCATTTTTCAGTCCAGAAGTTCTGGGGATATAGACTTCATCTGCCAAATGTTTACAGTTATAAAGAACATGCCACGAGATTGAAGAGCATATTGAAATGGAAGCATTAACAAATCAAATCAAAACAGTTATTTTTAGGAATGGAAGACAATTTGGTCTTTATTTAACTTTGAACCTTCTATCGGATATGCTGATATATTTTTCAATTTTCGATTACGCTTTTCTCAATTCAATAACTTTAATGGCTGTAGAGGAAGCATATTAACCTACTTTATTACTCCTTCCTGCAATTGTATTGTTTTCAGTATTCCACCTGTCATTTCGTCATTCGGTTCACGTACAGACTCAAGTCAGATTTGTTTTTTATTTGAACAGTTATCTATGAAAATCATTTCCATTTTTTTTTAAACATGCTATTTTCCCCTTTTTGTATTGATTGCTTCAAATTATGAGACATTTTTATGGTCTTCACTTGAATTTTGCCAAACACTCGATGAATCATTAGCTTTCTTTGAATAAAAAAAGTTTTAAAAAATATTAGTTTTTAATAAACACATGTTTGTTTAGTAACTGTTTTTCTCAATATGGCAAACCGTTTAAATCCGATGTGCGAGATAACAAAATTTTAAGAAATTTTTCTCAAATGCATTTGCAGGATATTTGTTATATTCTATTTCGACAAACTTAAAAAAAGAATAAAAGCTACCTTGTTTTTAAGTCATACTTTTTGTATAATTTTGAACAAATATTTATGCGAAAAAGAAGCTTTTATTTACAATGCAGTACTTTAATTATTGATGAAAAGTGCATTTGCACTGGTACTTAAAAAGTATCTAAATCAAGACGACTTAAACTCTTAGGTTTTTAGGAACTAAAATATCTGTAGTTCCGACACAACAAGCATATAATTAGCTACATGGTGTTGTTGGAGTTGCAAGGATGCAACGGAGATAACAGAATTTCCCGAATCTTTCGTAAATTCTTAATATACAAATATTCATAGATAAATATTCTTAGCTATACAATAATATGGTCATACTATTACAAAATTTTTGATTTAAAAATATTTGCTATACGATTATACCTTGTTTTTCAGTAAAATCAATTTCTCCTGAACTGGTTGCAAATTGGGTTCGTTACATCATTGACATTCCAATACTAAATCTCATCACAGATGCTAACCTTTACAGAATTAGTAAGCTAATCGTATTGCATAATGTTAATAATGAAATTTTGAATAATTTTTCATCGTCATAATATCAACCTGCAGATATTTGGACGATTTCTCAATAAATTTGGCATACAAATACAATTTCGAAAATATTTCAACTACCCTGACATATTTTTAGAATATAACCCTTGGACATATAACCCTTAAACATGCCAATGCCAGGACATCGAATTAGCCCGAAACTAACTTCAAAAACTAAGCTTATTTACTTATATTAAAAAGAAAGAAGCTGGACCACAGACTACTAAGAATGGACCTCCTAGTTTTAAGCTGTTGCCAGATGATAAGGGTGACAAACGAATTAAAATCCACAATATGAAATTCTACACCATCCGAGCATATGAAAAAGCACTCAACCCCATAATATCATAATTAATATGCGCCAATTCCACTTATATAAGCGTTCCGTATTGTGTCGCGCTCGCCAACTTTGGCGACGGAACTCTCCGCCAACTGGCAATCTTGTAACCTCTCGTCAAGAGAGCGCCATTACGCGAGTGCACGAGCAGAATAAAAGCAATTCGAAACGCAAACAATCCGCTTCTTTATTTCTACTAAAACGCCAATCAACAATAAGGATATTTTCTTGAATTGCTACCCGAACTATGAGCAGTTCCCCACGGTATATTCGCAACTCTGTCATACACTCAGATCTGAACACTGAGTCTACGCACGAGCACATCCGGTGGCGGATTTTGAAAATATGAGGCCACAATGCGCAAAAATTATTCCGAGGCCTCCCCTAAGGAAAACTCTGTTGATGATAAAATAATAACGTAAAATAAACTTACTTTTACTTTTAATATTATGCCTATGTTTATTTCTAATATTCTGTATTTAATTTCAAGCCAATTCTTACATTGTTATTTACTGAATTTCTAACGCGTTTATTTCCCCTAATTTTTACAAAGAATATTACTTTATTTTTGACAAATTGTATAAATGCTGATTACTTTTATTTATTTTACATTATATTTCCGAACGTTTCGTTTGATTGTTTTAATTCATTTATTTTATTCAAGAAAAATAAGGGGGGGGGGGCGAAAATTTTCTGCGAGTTGAGGATTTCTCCAGGGACAAGTTTGCCATTTCGTAAATTCGCCATCGTATAAAAACTGTAAAAGTAAGTGGAATAGATTTTGAGGCCCTCTAGAGTCTCAAGGTACGAGGCGACCACCTCTAACGCCTGTGCGGAAAACCGCCACTGCACACACCAAGAAAATATTTTATCAGAACTGTCAAGCCATGCAAATAACTCAATTGCCTGTCAGATCTTTTTCACCATGAGCTCCAGTAAACAAAGACACCCATCGCAAATGGAAATTGCCTCTCAAACCTCCATAAATACTGGAATAATTCTCTGCAATAACTAAATAGCTTCAATATCCAAAATTACGAATTGAGTTCCAACGAAAACCATAATTGAACGATGAGATCCGAAGCAAATTCCAGCTGAAGCATCTCAAGCACCATATTAATAGGAATAAATCCCTCCCCTTCCCCCGGCCACACACACACATCTTCACAATAAACTGACATTTACGTTTCTATTCATGTACTGGTTTCATGCAGAGTAGAAGTACTAAGCACTGGGAGTCTGTCTGGTCAAATAATATTCGTTCGCCATCCGAAACATCCACTTTATGATCACCAGGCTGAGACTCTTCCCTTGCGCCATTTCAGAGTTTATTTAAAAGAAATTTAGTTCAATTTATGGCATAATCGCCACATTGCAGTTTCTCTCAAATTCAGCTATTAACACTTCATCATTGTCTTCATATATTTTCACAAGTCTTTAATTCCATCGAGGAATAAGAAACCTATCTTATTAACACTTCATCACTGTCTTCATATATTTTCACAAGTCTTTAATTCCATCGAGGAATAAGAAACCTATCTCGGACAGTGAATTCTCAAAGGCTCTCTGGGGAGACTCGACTTCCTCAAAAGGGCGCCACGCGGTATTAAATAAGAAGCTAAAGTCCACAGCAATTTAATTCCATTTGCTTCTTATTTGTGCAAAGCTGAGCTTTCAGTAGCTGCTGTCATAAAATCAAAGTAATGACGCAGGGGTGATTGTGGCTTCATGAAAAAATACCTGAAATTTTAGCACGAAAATTATGTGTAGGGAATGGATATGTATTAATTCATTACGGTGCAGATTCAACTTTTGCATGCAATTTTTAATATGCCTTTTTCACATAAGAAATTGATTTACTTTATTTTGTCATAGTTCATGAGTTTTCAATAGCATTCTATAACACACATGAAAAGAAACCATCAAAATTGATAATAAAACAATATTAAAAACATAACATTTTGTATGAATAGCATTAATGAATATATATATAAATTCTTATGGGACCATTCTTAAGTGAGGTAGTTATTCTTAGTTATGGTATGGCATTTTCTAAAAAAATCATTTGGATAGACTCAGCGTAATCCAAAGTAAACAAGAATATATGAAAAAAAATTTCCACTAAACCTAATTTTTTTTTCTCCTGATTTTTCATATTTCTTATAAAAAATATTTCATATTACTACAAAAATAATTACTCATGAAATGATTTTTTTTAAGAAAGTGAAAATTAAAATCGAAATAAAAATAGGAGTTTTCCGTAGTATGGATTGTAATTTGTGTAAATTGCCGAAATTGCGTAGAAACTACGGGGAATCCGTAGTAGTTTGAGTCTTTGGAACTCTTAAGTTTTAAAAAATAGATTTATCAGAAAGTACTGGAATTCCGGTATTAAGAATGAAGAAAATTCCGGTATAATACCGGAACACAATCACCCCTGAATGAGGGAAAGTGTGGAGGAAATTAGGGAAACTATACAATTTGAGAAACTGTGTGGTGATGAACACACTCAACGATCCCAGTAATCATTATATTTATTAAAATATGTTCAATAACTTTTAATATGACCTAAAATGAGCTTTATTTTTTAAACTACACAAAAATCTATGTATTTAAAATAATTGGGAAAACACCAAAGTACCAGTCCCCCAGCCCAACCACTGGACAGATTTCGATAATGTTTATTTCATATGGAAGCTTATGACATCTAGGTACGTCATCAATGGTGCCTAAAGCCCAACACCCTCCATTTTCGAGATATATCGCAAAATAAAGCTTGGGCAGAGTCTTTCAGCCTCTACAAATGCCAATTCGCCAGTTTATGTCGCGAAGTTGCAAGCATAGCTACAGGCTATTACGGCGAGTAGCTGGTGACCGAAGGCGTCCATATGTCGATTATTTTGCAAAAAGTACTTGCTGGAGTTTTACATGGTGCGCCTTGAAAAATCTGGATTCAGCAAGGGCGCCGCGATTCGAGAAATTTGGAATCATTAATCTAGGTGATATTCGTGAAATGATTTTTATGAGTAGAAAGTAAATTTCTTACATTAAAGCATACATATTAAACTCAAAAACTGACAAGGTTATGTTCCGAAATAACTATAAAAAATGGTCAATTCCCTCAGAGACATAGGTATTTTTCGAAAAGTACAACGGCAAAATTGCATCGCTTTCCTTATACTATTTTTTTCATACTTGTGAGGAAATTTTGATCACAATGGTGGTTACTTGCAAAACTGACTCTCAATGAAAGTCAGTAGTTCTGGATTTTTCAGAAGTTTTATTACTTTTGTGAGTGTAAATAACTGCCCAGTCTCGTAAGAATTTCCAAATATGGGACTAATTTAACACGTGAATTCATGCACCACTGTTGCGCTTTGCTTTCAAATCTTTGCATTCAATCGTTAATCAGCAAAATTAGACCAATGACATAGAAGAAAAATCCGACTATTCGCATGTAAAAATAGTACACAATTCTTGTTAATATTCGATTACTCTGGAAAGAGATAGTGGAATTATAAAATAAGAGAAAGTTTTTCAAACAAATGAAATCATAAAATATTTTTAAAGATATCTTTAACAGTTCTAAATAGATAAGTGGCTGATTTGGTAATGTTATAGATTGATGATATGATTCATCCATTTCCGTCAAATTAATGCTTTTGGTTAATCATAAATACACTCATAGCTGATAAACTTCTATTGCAGTATAAGTTACACTGTTTTTATCAGCTGAAAGCCTTAAACTAAATATTTAATTGCAGTAAAATTTATCTAAAGATAATCGTTTTAAGAACTTTTCGCTCAAACTCCTAATGATAAGGAAAAACTGCAAACACATGATAAAGCAACGACAACATTATGAATCGATAGCATGAAAAATAGATTTGACCGATAATGCTTGGTTAGTCATAGTATTATTTAGCGCAGATTCGAACAAGGCTCCACGTATGACTAGTCAATCAGTGATATCGTGAGAAATTTTTTCATGTTTAAAAGAACAAAAAAAAAACTATAAAATAGTTCGTCACGAGCCCCTCTTCTTCCCAGGTCAAAAATAATATGTAAATCACACTATTTCTTGATCATTAAAACAAAAAGTTAATTAATTCAAGTTAAAGCAATTTAATAAAAACTAGTTGGCAGACGATATTATCGCTTACATATGAGAATTCTACCGCAATCCTTTTATCATGCATTTTTTTAATTAACTTTATTATTTTTTACAGCAAACTTTTATTACTCAAACAGAGCACGAATTCTTTCTTGAGATAGTTTCTCTTTCATAGTTATTTCATTAAACAAAATCATTCACAATTTTACAAATCTAATTAAAAGGCACATTGTTCTGGGCCTGTTTTCAGGCTGCGATTTTTTTAATCAACAAAATTTGAATCGACTTATCAGTATTTTCAGAATATTTACAGTCATTTAACTAAGATTGCTTTTTTTGTGACCTCCATTATCTTAACAAGAAGATTAATAAACTATTTGACAAAAATATTCTTCTCATTTGAATAATAAAAAAATTAAATGCCGTATTTAAAAGATCAGTATGTTACGATACTTCGTCGTTTAACAAGCAACACCACCTATCTCAATTTTTTGAAATTTCAAAAAGGAAGAAAATACTCAATTTTTCGCAACCAATAACGAATATTTCTGAATTTTATTAACGTCTGACAAAACGTGAGACCGTATATTCCTACTAGATGAGAAAAAAAATTCAGAAATATCCGTTATCGTTTGAGAAAAATTAAGTATTTTCTTCCTCTTTGAAATTTCAAAAAAATTGAGATAGATGGCGTTGCTTGTTAAAAGACGATTTATAAGGAAAACAGAATTCCAAAATTAGGGTTTTAAAGAGAGCCAAAATTATATAATACTAGCTGAAAACCCGGCGTTGCTCGGGATCCATATTTTTTCATATACCTGTCTCCTGTTTTTCCCCCTAAAAATTATTGTCACCAACTTTCCCCAAAAAACATAAATCTTCTTTGAATCCTTTCTTGTTGAATTAAAACTTTCAAATATAGCCTTCTTATCACCTTATAACAGTATGGTTTGAATGAAAATGTGAGAAAATTGGAAAAAGAACATTTATTTTAAACAATATATAGTTAAATAACTAATACAGATTTGCAATGTGCAAATATACTTATATTGTATAACTTGGTTACTGCGAAGCTTCTATATAAAATGTTTTATAAATCAGATAAAGAAAGTCGAAATCGCTCGAGAACAATTCTCACTCGAAAGAATTTCGCTGAAGAATGTTCGTACAAAAAGAATACTTTTAACCTCAGTAATACTAATAAAAACTAAATATAAATACTCTCTATTAATACTATAAATCAAATCAAACTGAAACTCGCATCGCGTAGTAACTAAACTAACGTCATTGGATATTTGAGTGCATATTAAAAGCTACGAAATAAAAACTGAAGTTATGTGCATCTACGAAATAACAGCGGAAGTAAGAAGTCTACCTTAACCAAAAAAAGCAATATTTTGTTAGCTTAACAGTGGTAAAAACACGTGAATAAAGGATTTGATGAAAAAATATATTAGTTTGAATTTTATTTTATAACAGTAAAATCATTGTTGCAATTTGAGTTTAAAATGAATTTTGAAACGTTAATTACAATTACAGGAAAAATTGTACAACAATTAAATTGGTATCATTAAACAAATAATTTTTTGCTCTTTAAGGTGTAATTTTCACACCATAAATATTTCAGAAGTTATTGGCGAAAAGCGTCTAAAAATAGCTTAATTTTCGTTATTAAATTAAATGACGAAAAATCTAATTAGAATTTTAAAATAATTTTTACAGTGTTAGCTCTCTCTCTTGTGCTAATCCATCGCTGTGCCAAATTTGGCCGTCGTAAGTCCAACAGTGTGGACGTGCATAAAGAACCAAAAACGAACAAACACACACGCACACATACTTTCCTCCTTTATATATATATATAGATTCCTGGGGGGAAAGCAGAATTTCCCTTTTCAAATAATTACATTTACGTGCGTAATTACATTTTACACAAATTTTGGAACTATCTACAGCTGTATAAAAAAATATGACTAGTTAATGAAACTCATTGACGTCAAGTAAGACTTAGTAGATTACTATACATCTTGCTTTACATGTCTTCTCATACTTCAAGTGTATACTTATTAGTATGAACAGAATTTGACAATTGGGCGCAGTTATGCAATTAGTAAATCACCAATTGCCACTCTATTATAGTCTATTAGTCTATTAATTACTCTATTAATCTCGGATTCACTAACGAAAACTAAGTGTAAGTAATTTGCTATCTAAAATCTTTAACTGCTACAAGTTGCACAACAGATTACCAATAAGATAATAATTGACTTTGGAAAATGAAGCACCAATATTTTTGACGTAGACTTGCATCTCTCCATAGTGGTCTAATGGTATGTCGGGAAAGAAAAAAATTATGACGCTTTTCGTGGTATTTTTAAACACTTATAGCTCCGCAACCAAATAACATAAAGAATTGGTTTTAGTTTCATTTAACAGAGAAAGGTGGACATTGAAGATTGAAAAAGAATTTTAGAATTTCGAATTACGGTTTATTCACAGTCGAGCTGCAAAGTTGGTAAAAATCATGAAGAATTTTTCATAGATAGAGTCACATAGTCGCACTAGACTAATAGTCACGATAGACTATAGAGTTAAGAGTCACCTACAGCTACTTTAGTCACAGAAAGTCACAGTTGAGTAAGGTAAGTAAGTCTACGCCCCTCAATCCCAGCGGCCGTTTCTCAGAGACAGCCTCCGTCGATTTTTTTCTGGTAACTGTTTCTGCGAAAACTTATTTCGAAATGCAGTTTCGGAGTTGGCTCCTTATCGCATAACCGAGTCCAACTCATAATACAAAATAAAAAAGATTTTCGGAAAGTTCAGTTTTCCGAAGATCTTTTTTACGCAATGGCTTCCCGCATAAGCTTTTCAGATTACCCCCAATCCCATACTGACCAGAATACATGTCAAGGATCAACATTCAGTACGATAGCGAATTGCGAAAGACACATAAATCCAGGTAAAAATCACTAATAACCAAGGATTGTTTATTTTGCAGGATTTTTTTAATGACAACTATTTTAATGATTCCATTTCTCACCTGTCTGAAGAATAATCGCCAACGAAGCTAAATAAATTGCTATTGAAACAAAACAATGGTAGCTGAATTGTGCAATTCTTGATGATATCAAAAAGCATTTCGCAATAAAGTTCTGCAGCTTCAATTCGCCATTTTTATGAAATATTGAGTAATAACCCAGATTCACTTTTGTGGAAGAGAGTGAAGCAACATTAAATAATACTTTTGGGAAGGTGGAATAAAGTTTAGAGCATTTTGTATACTCAAGGGAAATATAACGGGATTGCGAATGTTGATACAGAAACTCATTTTATTCTTTACTAATTATATAGGATTTTTCTATTTACGATCACTTTAAAAGATTAGAATTTCAGATATCCCATTGGTGATCACTCATCTCAGTTTCAGAGTATAACTGTGTTCTAGAGCTCAAGTTGATTAAAACTGGAACTGTCATTCGATATATTTTTGACATTATATAAATTGCAAAATTATAACGAATCTCTTTCTTTTAATAATACACATCTTTTTGTATGCATGTTTTAACATTACAGTGCGATTCATTTCGCTGTTTATAACATTTGTAGCAATGCAGATAAAATACCAAAACCTTCTTTTATTTTGAGTCTATTTTGGTAACATCCATTTCAAAAGCTAATAAGATTTTCTCCTAAGGATACTCAAACCGTATTGCTCTGGTATATTTCGTGGAATACAATGACAAGTACTTATTATGCTAATTACTCTTCTTTAACTGGAATCATACACGCACTTTGTGGAATGTCCTACAGGTTCCATTTAAATGAGCCATTTTTCAAGTTCAAAACCGTCACCTAATGCCGAGGTAAAAAAAAATTCTCTGGAAGGAACAAGGAATTTCCCGACGAATAATAAGCAGATGATCCAAATGGAAAGAAGGTGAGCACAGGAAGTTCAAGAAAGAATAACTTCCTTTCGAACGTCAAGTGGTTTGCACGAGACGTTGCGTCGCTCTCGTGACGCAATGTTTCTGCTGCGTTGAATCACACGCGTCAGCATCTCAACAACAAAACTTGAATTGTTGTGCGGCAGATAGAAAAACAGATGTACAATTCCGGTTAACTGAACTAAAGGGAGGGAGAAAACCGTTTCGGGTAACGATTTTTTCTGTTAAGCCAGTGTTTCTCAAACTTTTTTTGTGCCATGCCCTATCTAAGACTTTCCTTTTGTCGCCAAAATCTCCAACTTTGATGCCAAGTCGCCAAAATGGTCACCAAGTTTAGCATCTCAGGGAAACGACTTTATATCTTTGTAACAATATAATAGTAACGATAAATATTATTGAAAATATTTTTTTGTACCATGCCCCATCTAAGACTTTCGAAAATTCTTATGCCTCCCATGGAACATATTCACAATTTTTATTATTCAAAAATTAAATTGCCCACTGAAGAAACTTATCATTTAAGTTTTAGGAGAAAGCACAAAGAAATTGTTGAGAAAGAAGTAAACTTTCAAAACATATAATGGAGAACCGAAATTCAAGTACGGAATAATTTTAATGATAAATTTTCTTAATTTTTTTCTTGAGAAGGTTGAGGGGATTAAAAACCTTTCATATATATTTTTGAAAATTATTTAGCAAGCACGTGCTGTAGAAAAATGTGCAAATCACAATGTGCGCAATCCTAAAACTAAATGTGTTAAATCACAACAGACGGTTGCTTTCAAACTCTAGACCAGTCCATTTTTGAATTGCCCCTTTAACAATCGAATTCCCTCCCCCCCGTGGGCCCTACGTTGGGAAACACTGGCTACATCATGAACAACTAATACTATTTTGTATCTAATTATAGTATGTAGTTCCGAGATGTTTTGACCAAACCTTAGCAAATTCGTCAAATTGCTTCGGCATTCTTCGCATATACCTTCGATCGACACTTAAAAAGGGTTAAAAATTATTTAAAATTGTTTATGGCAACTTTTGATGGGATGTTTGAAATTATGATGATTTTTATAACTAATTTTGCTTTAATCAGCAAAATATCTGAAATGTATATATTTGAGAAATTTTCGCTTCGTTAGATTTATTTCAGATTACCCTTTTTAAGGTCGTAACCCATAGTCCAAGAAGTCCTGTTCTATGCTAAAAAATATAGCATGGTATTTTATGAATGCATTGGTGATTGTTTATTCTGCTCATCACAATTTAACACAATAACCTTGACCGGTTAGTTTAAATGAATCAATAATTTGTCTATCTATATACAGAACCAAGACTGGTTTCTTTAACACCCGTTATGACTAAGCGTCACAGTCTAATTCATAGATGCATTATTTATAGATAGAAACTTCACCGATGATTACTTTTTTACCTTTTGTTTTTCTGGTTCTCCAGTATGTCTGCCTTCGTCATAGGAAGATACAAGTGTTAATGATGGAACAAGATTGCAACCCAACAAAGACTTAAAACGCTCTAGTAAATCCATCACTAATGTAATAAAATCTACGAATTACGACTAGATATAATAAAAAAGTACCAGCTGCACATTATAATTTGCATGCAAATGCTGGTAAAAGTCGATGTTGTGTATGTAGGTTTTGGATCTTGAATCAAATTTAAATTCTGATATTTATTTAGTTTCAAAATTTGTGCTTTTTGGCACACTGAATATTATGTCTCACGACTCAGTAAACACGATAAACACCATATAAAAGTGTTTATAAACACATTTTTGAATAAGGAATACCCATAATCTAAATGGGAGTCATTTACTGTAACTTACACCTTAAATAAAAACTAGAAGGTGCATCCTTGAATTTGCAAACAATTCAGCAGTTATTAAAAACAGTTATTCTTGGCCAATGTTTACTGTTCTACATCGAGGAGTTCAACAACATTTCGAGGGATTTAAAAGAAAAAGCGATAAAATCCAAATTCTTTCATAGACTCTGTTGTAAATTGTTCGATTTAACATGAAATAAAAGGCTTTTTTTCTCACCACAGAGTGTTTTGTGTAGGAACTACAACGCAAAAGTACATTTAAAAATATATCCGACTTCAACATTGGTGACGGGTAATCTAAAAAAGTTACTCACTCCACGTCCTGGTATTAGTGACAGATCATTTGATACGAAATTTGGCATAACATTTTAACAAAAGTTCACAGTTTACAGGAAAATGTTTTGAGGATTAAAACACTTCACAACTGTAGTTCCACAAGCTTTAGTAAAAGGCAAACTTTGTAAAATCCGTTCCGAGGGAAGAAGCTTACCAAGAAGACTTTATTTTAATGTATAAGCTATAATGTGGAAAACACTACGTTAACATCTACAATATTATTACTTCGTTGAGACGGTGTGAATCGAACTTTTTCGTGCTTGAGCAGTTTCAAGAGTTTTAAAAGCATGCTATTAATATTGAATTTTAAAAGAAAACTACTTCGTCGTTTTAGAATGTTTTGCAGAGATCATCTTGTGGAAAAACTTTTGAGGACTAAAACACTTCACAACTGTAGTTCACAGGCTTTAGTGAAAGGCAAACTTTGTAAAATCCGTTCTGAGGGAAAAAGTTTATCAAGAAGACTTTATTTTAATGTCTAAACTATAATGTGGAAAACACTACGTTAACATCTACAGTATTGATCGATGAGACGGTGTGAATCGAACTTTTCGTGCTTGATCATAATTTCACGAATTTTAACCCCCTTCTTAGTTGGCTTTTTTGTGCCCGTACGATCGGCGACAAAATGTCAAGCGACGAAGAGAAAATTGCATCATTGAAAGTGAATTCGTCTCTACTTACGCGTCTCGTAATATTCCGAGATTATTTTTTTGTATTTCTGAATATCGCTACATAAATATATTATCAGAGAGTATTTTGTTTTAATTTAAAACTTGGGTGTATTGCAGGGAAAACTGGAGATCAGTGAACGGGATATCACATGTATGACCACAAGTTGGTCAAGCAAAAAACTGCTTACTGACAAAAATACTTTGCATTTTCGAATTCAGGATAGAACATATATTAATTTTCAGCAATTTGGGATCGGAAATTCGAAAAAAAATCCGACCAAGAAGGGGTTAAAAGCATATAACCATACCCAGGACCGGATTACCAAATAGTATAAGTTGGCAACTGCCTATGGCCCCGCAATTTCAGGGGGTAAGGCAAGAGACCAAGAGATATTTTGGTGGTATTTTCAGGGTAATTTGATTTTTGTGATTTTATTTGATTTACAAGGATCGTGTACTCGAACATACTCAAATTAAAATAAAGTATTTTTTAAATTTCAGAATATTTAACTTAGGATTTTTTCAAGTTTTCGAATTCGATTGCCCATCAGTGCCGTCCAATATATATATTTTTTTTTCTGTTGGCGGAATGACTCACAAGTCAACAACCCTGGTAAACGTTCTGTTTGAGTATTTAGAATGCGTTAAAAAGATATGTAGATGGGATTTTTTTACTATTTTGTTTAAAATTACTTTTTAATTGAAAATTTTTTACGCAACACATTGAAACCAACTCTTTTGAAGGCGGCTCGCAACTGAATGTTTTGTCATTTCAGTTTGTCGTAATATTTGAAACTTAAAACTGCTTATATTAAAAAATTTAAATTCGATAAAAAAAAATATCTGGTTTGGGAAGTTTGGAGGGGGAAAATGCGGTCCCCGAAACTTGCACTGCCTTACGGCCCCCCACAGGTTCTGATAATACCAAATTTTAAAGAAAAACTACAGTGTTTTGCATAGATCATCTTGTGGAAAATTGGTATTAAAATTTCCATTAAAGTTCAATCAAACAGCTTTAATCAGCGAGTTGCACAAAAGAAATGTTATGGGTTGGCGTGGGGTTTTATGGAACAAGAGCCAACAGATAAAACGTTATGCTTTTCATAGTGTGACATCTGATGGCAACCGCCTTTTTTGTTCAGAAAGTCATAAGCAATAACAGTTAGAGATTTGAAAGTAGACACCGGATGAAAATGGGGAGTGTGTGTGGGGGGAGGGGGGGCGGCAGATCCCATGCTGACTGGGAACTCACAAAAAAAGAATTAGATTGCGGGATGGCGACGAGATGGCTTAGTCGCCCCTGCGAAATGTTTCTACATTTTGACTTCATAAATGATAAAAATTATGTAACTATGTTGATTACCCTTGTGGTAGAAAACGCTTGATCTTCTATTGATGATGCAAACTACAGAAGAGATCTCTTTCTCTGTGATGAAGGTTGTCTTAACCCTTAAAAGCCTGAATTTTTAAAAAATGATTTTTAAATTTTTTTTTTTTTTTGACTTTCATTTCTTGAATAAAACATGGGAAAAATACTTTAAAACAGTTTGTTACCTACCAACTGACAACACTGGGCTTTATTTCAGAAAATAATTTCCTTCATCAAGTTCTATAATGTCAAACACAGATGAATTTTAATAAATAATAATATGCATAAGGAATTTCCTTCAACATTGTAAAATAATCTATACTTATAAAAGGCAATGTTTGTGTGCATGTGTGTGTTTGTCTGCGATGTCCAGACGAATCTATCGCACTTACAGCCATGAAATTTGGCACACAGGTAGTCGTAATGGTGACTGAATGCACCTCGACGCCGAAATTTTAAAATTTAATCTAGAAATTTTTTTATTTAATGTTTTGTGTTGTTTTGGTTGATTTTTCGCACTAATTTCTCAATAGAATGGTTTCGGATAATTGTACGACAAAAATAGATACACCATCGCAAAGAGCACGCGATTTCCGTTCTATTGTAGTTAGGTTTGAATTTCTAACGTAATTTACTGAATTTTGAGAAATTTAAAAAAAATAGCCAGTTTTGCCATCGCAATGTTACCTTTGATTTAAATTTGTTGCATCCGTCTTCCTAATAACACTATTATTCTCAATTTTTTTCAGCTTATAACTAGAACGGTTCTGTCGGATTTAAAACAAGAACGGTTAAAATATCTTTTCCCGTTTTCTTTAAATTAATTTTTTTCTGGGCGGTTGAGAGTTATTTTTCTCGATCGAGTTCCTCTCGCGGCAGTGCTGCGAATTTTGATTGGCGGACAAGCAGGATACGTCATGACCTTCACCTGAATGAATGAATTCGATCATTATTTTCGGATTCGATTTTATATTTTGCTTGCTGTATATTGCATTTTCACGTTCCAATTTTGTAATATTGTTTTGGATTAACGTACGCTGTGCTGTAACGCGAAAAAAAATAAGCAGGGAAATCAAATAATGTATATCTTTTGTTTTGATTTTGTTCTCAAAACTTTATCATATTGTGGGCGGTTTTTTTTTTTTTCATTTTGTTAAAGTCCTTATTCCACGGGCAACGCCGTGCGCGTACTGCTAGTAAATAATATTCTCCAGCATGCAAACATCAATTTAATTTCAATTTTTATCAGCACTCAGGCTGCCATCTATATGTTGTAAATTGATTTAATAGAAATTTCATTATGCATCCTATTGGCAACAGGCAATAGAGCTTCAGTCTTATTCTCAAGATTTTAGAAGACAAAATTGGGTATGTTGCTTAAAGGCAACATGGGCATTTAAGGGTGAAGTGACATTTTTTTTTTCCAGATTCATATGAAGCTGATCGTTGATTGCAGAAACCAGATGAGTCAATTGTTTTTTTCAAAATTGAGTTTATGGCGTTTTAACATTCTAAAAGGGTATTTATACCACGAGTGAAGGAGTGACAAGAGTCAAATAAAGTCACATTACACATGTTTATAATCTACCAGGTAAAAAAAAAAATTGATAATTGATTTAAAAACTTAATCAGTTTTTTTTTTTTTTTAAAGATTTCAGCATTTTCATAGTATTAACTCATGTGGTTTCTGCAATCAACGATTCCATTGTTCATGTGAATGACGACAGAATTGGCTGAGGAGTCAAATGCAAATGTGCGTGTGTGTGTGGGGGGGGGTTCTTTGGAAGCGCTTAGACTCAAGGAAGAGTCAAATTCAAAGTGTTGACCATCATAATAAACTTAAAAATTCTTTTTTTTCACATCTGACTTCCGTTGCAACGACAAATTGGGATTTCAATAAGGATAACGTCGTGTAATTAAAAATACGAGTTTTCGACAAAATCATAGATGACCATGGATGTATTGAAGTACACAGTGGCGAATCCGAGGGGGGGGGGGAAGCATCAGGCTGAAGCCCCCGCCCCCAGAGCTAAGCCAGAAATCTTGATTTTATTTACAATCACTGCAACTGTTTGTTCTTAATTTCCCTTTAAAAAAATATAAAAAACGTGACAACATTGTTTTCTGGCTTGACAGGTTCAAAAATTTTCCTACTTTTCTAGTCATTCCACTTGTACTTGTAGCGTTGACGCGGCCGAAATCACTTTTTGGCTAGTTAATTCATTGTATTTTTTATTAAATTATCGAAAGTATTGTAGTGTTTTTTATAATTCTTATTGCCAGGTGAGTAATGTCTGTAAGTATTTTGGTTTATATAAGCCATGATTGAGATTCGTCACGACAATACAAAATTTTTATGACCTCAACTTCCCCCCCCCCTCCGACCTAAATCTTGGATTCGCCACTGGAAGTACACAAACTATATTTCAGGACAGATCAATGAAAGTTCCTTACATTATGCGTCATATTTGATGCAGAAAGCTGCTTTTAGGAAAGCTGCTTCTTTGGTCAATATTTGACTTTAAATGTTTCGGCATCAAAAGAATAATTTTCACGGTACAACTCAAAGTTGAAAATTTGGATCTTAGAAGTAGTTCCGATAAATGCCAGCTTAGAATACAAAGCCATAAGAATTATGGCACTTTTACACTTATAGTCTGAATTTACGTCATTTGTAGACGTTACAATTCAATACAAAAAATGAAGAGTGACTCATTAAGATCTCAAGTGTTCTATGGATTCTTTATTGAATCAATACGATAACAAATTCTCAAAACAGAAAGTGTCATCGAATTAGAGAGGGAAAATAGATTCGTTAAGAGGTTAAACAAGGACATTTCTCAACTATTTTCTCTTAAAAATAAAGAATTCAAAATTTTAAGGTAAACTTGATTCATGATCGATTGGTTCGGTGCATAGAATTTTATTTTTGTTCATCAGCTCTAGATAAAATATTCATTCTTGAAAATCTCATTATCTATGTACAGTAGAGTCCCGCTAATCCGGACCGCGCATGTCCGGACATACGGTTAATCCGAACGGGATTTTTTTTAAAAATTATTTATGCACAAAGTATGCATGTAATTTAATTATGTGCAAAGATGTTTTGTTAATCCTACATCAGTTCGTAGGTTATAAACTTAGGTCTACGTATACAGTAGTATTAAAACGAAAATTAAGCTATAAGAAAAGTGCTATGCATTTATGAAAAAAAAAACATCGACTTTTATAGTTTTACCCATCTAAAACTTGTTTTACGTGCATTTTGAGGCAAATTCCATTTAATCTAAATTTTCGGTCATCCCAATTTAGTCCGGAAAAGCAGGACTATTTTTGAATCATTAATTGCAGAAATCAAAATGCTAGGAACTTTAAAAAAATGATTAATTTTTTTACTCAATGATTAATGTTTTGTAACTTGGTAGATTTTATTTACCTACAATGCGACTTTATTTTACTTGCGTCATTTCTTCGCTCAACTTCTTTAGAATGTGAAAATAGAATACATGAAATTTTGAAAAAAAATTGGCTCATGCTATTTGCGCAATCAACGATTCATTTGTTTTGAAGCGTATCATTGTTTTCAGTTGAGAAACCTACAGAACTCATTATTCGCTGATTCACTTCCTGGAAAGACAAGTGTATTGTTTCCTCAAGTTTCTGACAAATTCGATTGAAATTAAAATATTTTTCTTATAAGGAAGTGAAGAAATATTTTAACAGAAATGCCTAATTGCGAATTGAGGGAATTAAATGTCAGTGGAACAAATACTGCGATCCAGTATTGATTATTCTGCGAAATGTACTTTACACAGTGATCATATGTATATATTTTTACATATCTTATTTGTGTTGAACATATTAAATATTTTGGAAAGTATATTTCAAATAACTCTATCCACAAAACATTCTGTGGACTTCACATTTTTCAAAGTTCATTGCATCAAAAATTTGAATGACCAGTTTTTTGTTGCAGCATGCATGGTCAATTTATACTGAAATATATATCAGGTTTGAATAGAAATTATGATAAAGATTCAATTATTTTGCCTCTCTGTATTTATTATTTATCAAACCAAAATCATGCAGCCCTTTTTTTTAAATTTGAGTAAATCACTTGTTGCAAATGGAGATTACGAAAAGACACAATTTCGTATAAGTTACACTAACAAATTAGTATATAATATTTAAAATATCACTGCTTTATCATGAATATTCTTTAATGGATGAAATTAAAATTGAAGTGTAAATTCGAATGTTTATATAGCTCGGATGAGGGGAATGTAATCTTAATCGATGCAAATATAATATTTGCATATGATTACAAGAAAACTTTGGACTTCGCTTCTGTGTCTGCTCCAAGGGAATGACATATGACCTTTAACTCCCCCCATGCGCCTTCAAAATGGAATCGTCTGACAGTATGAAATATATTTTACCATAGATTGAAAATTACCTTTATATACAAAGTTTTTAGATAGTCCTTCGAATAAAGAAATTCATTTAACTTTATTAGGTTTATCATAACGAAGCGCATAATTCTTTTCTGCTCCAAAAGAGTAAAATGATATTTATAATCAACAGATCTTTCTAAAACTGCTATAACACTATATTTTCCTAAATAAATCGATCCATCCATTTAGGATAAAAGAAATATCATTGTAAGCAAGACAGTATTTTTTACGTTACAAAAATTCATTTGTATCCCCCTCATTTTACGTTTTTTTTAAAAAAATTACCGAAATTATACATTCAAAATGAGTGAAATAATACTTAACAAGCAACGTTAAAAAAGGGGAATCGGTTATTTCGCCTATTAAAGCACACATTTACAGATTTGATTTCAAAAGTTCTATTAAAATTTTAAATGTGAAGAAGCATACAGCGATAAAACCGTAACATCCAAATACACATAGAAAATTAAGCAAGAAAATTTAATGAAAGGATAATCTGAAACACAAACTTTATTTTGTGACCAGAAGCACAAATGTAATTTGCAATTAGATTTGACAGCACATCAAATTACTTCACGTTTTGCATCATCATATTTTTACATCTATTCAAATGAATTTTCATATTCTACTCATGAAATATTTTGAAAAGTCATTTGTCAAAAAAGGTAAGAAAACAATATTTACGGAATTAATACCAAGATAACATAAAAATTCTTTCAGAATAAAAGAATTGTTCTGAAAGAATAATTATTTTTGTAGTTTTAGAAAACGGAAATTTTCTAATAATTAAAAATCAACGAATGTACATTGTAACTGACAATGACCAAACGATAATTATAACTCAGAATATAAATTCTCAAACACATATTTTTAAATACAAAAAAATGAACTTACCTTATAATGCTTGGAATTACTGATTAAATTCACTCCCGTCAGCGTTGATTTATTTCGCTTGGTGGAATCTCTTCTATCACAGTACATCTTCTGATTATTAATCCCCATCGCGCTGGAACAGGTGCTACCGATCACCACGGTGTTTTCCTTTCGAATTAGCGAGCTTCCTCGTGTTAGCCATTTACTCAACCGTCGACCTTGCGCGCAAAGGATTTTGGGAAACTGGAAGGCGACGAGCGGAAGCGTAATCATCTGGCGCTGAAAAATCGGCATTTTGATTTTCTAAAATCTTCACTTTTTACAGAAAAGCTATAATAAATTACTTATGGTACTTGGAATATGCTAGGAACACAAAATGTTACAATAAATTAAATGAAACGAAACGTTCGGACATAATCTTCACAATCCTCTCGTTCTAAATTCCGTTCCATTCGCTGCCGGACCAACTAGGACGCACGGATTCAGCAGCCATACTGTCTAGGACCGGAAGAATATACCGCTGAGCAAAAGGACGTTTCAGACAAATCAATAAAACCTAGCTTATGGTGGGTGAGGCATAGGGAACCAGCGCCACCGTTAGTTACTTTAAAAATAACCGAGGGGGATTCAGTCCGGGAACGGAGAACGTTTGGCCGGACTCCAAAGTACGTTATGAAAAGAAAATGAAGATTGGTTTTCATACTACATCATATCACGTCATGACAAAGCCAAGATGCACGTCCACGGAAAAGATCCAAACAGTAGAACAATTGCCATAAAACTTTCTGCTGTTTCATCTATGGAATGGTTTATTCTACAGTTAATGTCTTTAAAAGACATAAAAAGATGGAAAATAGAAGCATTTAAAGTTGTTTTGACGGAAGAAAAAAAATTGAGCAAAGACACTTAAAATGAAAGCAAACGATAAAAGCAATCATTGCTGAGCTAAAATTTCTCAGGATTTTTTTTTCTGATGTTAAAAAGCTGAATGCCTCACAAAAACGATTTTTTTTCTGGTTATTTTGTTCAAATTAATTTAATTCATTTCAATTTCGTTGTGAATTAAACTAAATAACAATTTGCATTTATCTTAATCTTAGCATCAAATTATCAGCATTCTGCGCAAAAATTATTGTAAAATTTCTATAGAAGTATTCAAAAATTGCGTTTCTGTTGGTTGAAAATTGCATCGACCGACAACATGGTATAAAATACCTTATCTTTAAAAATAGATCTCACGGAAACAAAATATACTAAGCATTAACCGAAGTTTTGGTACTAGAAATATAAAATATTTTAACTATTATAATTTATGTTTAATTATTTTTTGCGTTTAATAGAATCGATTTCTTCCGGTCATATTAATGTATTACTTGCAATTTATTTTTATTTCAATAAAAGAAAGTACTTAATGCGTCTTTCATGATGTGTTTTAGTGGCCATTCACTTTTGTACAAGTCCTTTCCCAGCTAGTATCATGTGACAGATTAATTCTTTAACAGGAAAGGGTTTTAAAATATATGGCATACACAAATCGTTAGAACTTGAATTTATTAATGCTGGTTCATGTCCTATAAAATCTATAAAATATAATCTATAAAATCGCACGTGGTTTTTTTTTTTTTTCGATTTTTAACACATGAAATATCATTTTCACAAATCTGTCTAAAAAGAAACAACTCTTATAGAAAAACTGCCAAAAAGCATGTGTGTGTGTTTTGCTAAGAGATGTTATATCAAGATATTATTTAACTACAGTAGAACCCCAGGATTCCGAACATCTTTTTAAAATTTTTCCTTCATTTTTCAGTAAAAATGAAATAAATATACGAATTACGAATCAGAAACAAAGCTAATGTTTATTCCTAACTTAAAAGAAGTATTTGAAGTGGTCTTTAAGAATGACTAGAGCTCTTTAATTTGCAGAAACAAATTCAGATATCTTCTTTTTACCCTCAACGTATTTGCCACTGTACTGTGCGAATCGCCGAGTGATCTTTCCGTATGCTTTCACAGAGCACCCAGAATCAATACTCTACTGCATTCGGTATATCAAGAGTATTTTACCGAATTTCCCGGAATCCGAACAGAGGTCAGCTCCAATTAGTTCGGATTCCCGGGATTCCACTGTATTTTACAATTTCGTTTTCTCACGTTCGCATGAAAAATAAAAGTGAAAATTATACGAGTCCGAAAACTTATTCACAAAATAGGAAAAATTAAGAAGTAGATTAGTATCTAGAAATTGTTAACTCTCATCGTAAGTTAATGTGAAATTATTTCGATGCTGTTTTCATTTGTTTTGACGTTGAACTAATACTATTTAAGAAATGAAATAAAATATAAAGTCAAAAATCAACCCTACAAATATTATGAAATTAATTAGAATCTTTTGACTCGTAAGTTAACATAAGCATTTGGTGTTATTAATAAAAAAATTGTGCCGAGGAATGGTTAGGGGAACATAATATCATAATATTAGTTCAACGTCAAAACGAATTTAAACTGCATCGAAAAAATTTCTTATAAACTTATGACGAGAGCTAATAATTACTCAATTACTAGATATTAATCTTTTTTTATTTCGTGAATAGGCTTTCGGACACGTACAATTTTCACTTTCATACGGACTTGAGAAAACGAAATTCTAGAATATTCTTATGTTTTATGTTTTCCGCCATTACCAAGATCACTTTACCTCTAACTGGTCCCCTAACTGGAATACCCCTAACTGGTCCCCTGCGTACCTCCAAGGGTACGCGTACCACAGGTTGAGAACCTCTGATCTACTCAGAAATAAAAAGAATAATCAAGGGGTACGCGAGTGAAAAAGGTTTGGGAACCGCTGTTTCAGATCGTTCCATTTCTAAGTTATTCTATTCTTTCATGTACTGTCAAAAATAATTCTAAAAATATTTTTTTCGAACCCAAAGAGATTTAAAACCCGGAAATTCACCAAAATCCCAAGTGGAATTTTCCTGGCAACTACAATTCTTTCTCTTTGCATACTTCGTTTACAAGAAAGTAAAAAGATAAAATTCTGAACATATATTCGTCACAAGAAGTGTTCTTTAAGAACACAAAATTTCTCCTAATAAGAATTATTGATGAATTTTTAAAGAAATAAGGCATTATAAAGGTTCAAATTTAAAGCCTCTTTCAGTAAATATAGTCTCCCAAAATTCTTCAATGCCAGTGGCATTTTGTATTTAAATCATATTTCGAAATTAAGAAATCGATCAAAATATACCATAGATCCAAGTTATAGTTTTAATACTTTTATTCAAAAATTTCAAATAAAATTTCTCATAGTCGTCATAGTATGAAAATAACTTCAAGTAACTCTTTTTTATTATTTGAGATCCAGCGGAATCTTTTTATACCAACATTAAGACCTGAAAAATCAAACGAAACAAAATAAAAATCGAGATTTTTCTCCTCTATAATTTCTCTTATTCTTCAACTTTAGGATTCACTTATAACACATAGTCAAAAATGATTATGCCTAAGTTTTATGCAATCGGACTCTTTCGATTGACATCAATATCACTAAAATTTCCTTTTCCACTGATGGTTTGATATAGAAAAAATATTTTTGATGTTTTCTCGTGATAATTTTGGATATCATTATCCGAAAAATAATCTTCATGCCATCTTAAAATTCAAACTAGCCGCTCTCGCCGCCCTCCTGGCGGGTTCACGGCCATCACCCACTTTGCTTAGCACTGCCCTGCCACCTCGCTGCTTCGAGGCTCTCAGCCACTACTTTTTTCAGTTTTAAATACTGCATGAAGATCAGTGGAACAGACCATAAAACGATAGTAGATTTCATATTCTTTGTAGACAAAAAATTCCGTTAAAATTGTAAAATTTTTCAATAAACATTATCTAGTTGTAATGTTTTGTATAACTTTCTCACGGATTTCGGCATGAATATCTTCAGATCCATAAATACAGAATGATATCGCCCTAAATAAACAGTTTCCATCAACTATAATATGTATTTTACAATATTTTTGACACTCCATTTTGATGGAACTGTTGAGATATACTATATCTTAATATAAATAAAAGTCATTGTGGGTATGTATGTATGTTTGTATATCTATGTTCCACATCTCCTCCTAAACCACGGCACTGATTTCAACCAAACTTCGCACACTTATTAATTAAGACAAGGGGAAGATTACTGTCAATTTTTTAAAGCGCAAAAGTTAATTAAACAGTCAATTAATTAAAAAGTAACCGAAATCGTTTTTCCGCTGTAAGTTCGGAGCAAATTATCCTCCGAAAATTATTTTTATACCATCTTAAAGTTCAAAATTTTACCTTTTTAATGATATTAATTTTATATCTGTGACATTTTTCCTTCAATTTTTATTAATTTTTCAAAATTTAATAAAAAGTTGACACGCAGACGATTTTAAAATAAATCAAATTTAATGATATTAGAGTTGATAATGATGAGTTGCTAAGGCAACGGTGTAATTACTTTGTCAATATTTTTTCTGTTTATTTTTTTTCAAATATTGTTTGGCATTGTTTTCATCGGTTCTTAAAGAATTCTAAAGCTTATTTAATTAGATTAAAAAATCACTGCCGTTCATATCACCTGTCATTTTTACCTGCGTTTCCTAAGAAATAATAAATACTTAATAATATATTAAATGCGAAAGTGTGTCTGTATGTTACTCTTTCACGGCCAAACTACGCGTGGAATAACTTATTTTTATAGTCAAACATCACGTAATCATAAAGAAAGCCACGATTATGTGATCTTTCTGAGAAAATAAACAAATAATTTATTTATGGAATAAGAACTGAAATTACTCAACTCGATGCTTGATTTTCATTTTTCGAGTTTGAAGTCTATTTAATTTTAGTTATTTACATTTGTATCTTTTCCATGTCAGATTTTATTCAAGAAGCTGTCGATAAATTGACGCCGGGACAGAAATCTATTGATAGATATGATATAGCTGCAAGAGTGTTTAGATTAAAATTTAGAAGCTAATGTTAATTATAACTAAAGGAAAATATGCGACGATATAGTAATTTGTTTTATGTGTTTTTTTGAATGGTAAAAGTGGATGACATATAGCATGATGGATGGTATATTCCACAGATTATAAGGGCCTGATGATGCCATTGAGTACTATGATGTAATTTACAGTAACGGAGAATATATGAGGAATAAGAGAATGGTTTTTGAATTGGTAATTTTGGTACTGATTAATGGAAGTTTAGGTCAGATAAATAAAAAAATATATGTCACAAAGGAGGAAGATATTACAGAATATCTACCTGTAGATACGCTAATGGGCAATAACAAGTAACATCTTCGTCATATAACAGATAACAAATTCTTAAATTCCTTAGAATTGTCAGGGGTACCTTTCGACAAGCTGAGATTAAAAGTCGGTGTGCTATACGGTGTCTAAGTACTATTGATACGTAACCTCGATGTACCGAGACTGCGCACGGTTACAAATTGCACACCTAGGTCCAAACGTCGTGCGAGTGTTTAAAAACGAGAGAGAATTTTAATTTCACGTATTCCGATAATACCGAAGGATTTACCAACCAAATTCAAAAGGTAACAATTCCCTTTAAAATTAGCATTTGCCAGGCTCAGAGCCAGACACTCAAAGGGACAAGCGTACATTTGGAAAAACCGTAATTTTCCCATTGGCAACTATATGTGGCGTGTTCACGTGTGCCCAGCCCACAAAACCTCTACATCCGCGCAAAAAACGTAGTATACAAAAGTGTGTTAGCATATATAAACAAATTACCTAACTATAACAGCAGACACTCCTGTTAGTCGTCCAATTATGTATTATCAACCGTCAAAACTTTAAATTTCCCCTTTCAACATGTAACGAACATTTACATTCGTGAATTTAAAAAAATTAATAATTCAAATTCTTCGCGCACGAAGTCGCGGTAACAGCTAGTATTTAAAATATATGGTAAAACCTTCAGACTGTTCGCCAGCCACAACCACTCGACGGATTTCGATAATTTTTATTTCATATGAAAGCTTATGACGTCTAGATATGTCATCAAGGATCGTCTGCCCTCCACCACTCCCATTTTCGAACGAAATCGAAAAAAACATATAGAGAATGTATGGTGTAGAAATGTTTTTTCGATTTCGTTCGAAAATGGTGGGGGGCAGACGACCTTTGATGGCATATCTAGACGTCATAAGCTTTGATATGAAATAAAAATTATCGAAATCCGTCTAGTGGTTGGGGTTGGCGAACTGTCTGAAGGTTTTACCTTATTATTTTAAATATATAGATAATTATCTATTAAATGATGCAGTAATATTTTTATCGATTTACGCGATGTTTTTCTCTAATTTCTATAATATTTTTAAAAATCATTTTTAATTATAGCCTCGATAGCATCTATACAAATAGCGTTTCGGATATTTATTTTTTTTTGAATAAATATAATGACTAATAAAGCATATGATATTATCTAAGGAAGTGAACGACAACAAGTTGAAAAAATTGAAAATGCATATAATATTTTAATTCGGCGTGAATGGCAAGTCGCTTGGCCCAACCTGCCCCGAATGCGGGGTAAGTTGAGCCACTACTAGCATGAAGAGACTATCACAAAACATTCTTCTGTATTATTATACTTTATAAATTGCAGTAACGTAGTTGTATTATTATCCACATTATGTATATTATATGCAAATTTTGTGCATTTCTATTCAATAGAAACTGAGATACAGCTCTTATGGTCATCGTCAAATAATATTGTGTAATTATAATCAAAACTGGGTCTGCATGGTTTTTCATAACAAGTATCTTGTATAATAAATCTCTTACTATTCCATCCCACATATTCAGAGATATTTCTACAACGCACATCCTGATAAATACTGTGTAGCAGAGCGGGGCAATGTGCCCCATGCAAAATGGCCCAACTAGCCCCATATCGCCATTTTTGTTTCTCATGAATGTAGGGATTCATTCTGAACGCATTTCGATGAGCAAACAAGCCCTAAAGTAACAATGAAGAATTATCTTCTTGAATATTATTTGTAAAAATGTAAATTATAATTTATAAGCAAAGAAACAAAAACGATTATTCATAAGTGAGGAAATTTACTCAGCTTAGCAAAAATTATTAAATTCTGGCAGGTTCTTTGACTAACGCTGATTCTTCAACGACGCTGATGTGGAAAAAGGAAGACGGGATGATACATACTTGTCTGGAATGCCAGCGTTGAATACCGAAAAGTATTGAAAATATCGCGACTGGCCCAACGTGCCCCGATCTACGCTATATGTTTATGCAAAGTACCTCTTCCCATTAACGGATTTGGTTCAAAATTTATTCCAAATCTAGAGATTTAGTACAAAAATCACAAGCCACATTTCATCCATCTAGCTAGGTGCGTTTTTGAATTACCGCTTTCATTCGTGCGTTATTGAGTTAAGGTTAGACAGACATAATTTCAATTTTATTTATTTATTTGTGAGAGAATTAGGGAGGTCTAAAGCATGGCAATTCATCAAAATCTGGCTGTCTAATTTTTTGAAGTTTTCAATACTTTGTGGATTTATACTTCTAATAAGAGAAAATTGAAATAATTAATAATTTTTCATAGCCTAATGCAATGCATTACATAGAAATGAAAAAACCAACGTAACGGGAAAATCATTAATCGTTTACTTTTAAAAACTGAAATAATTATGACGTACGAAACTTATGTCCTTCCTGTAAAAGCGGAAAGCAGCACTTGTACCATGAGTCAAATTCCGCACGGTACATTCGCAGAACAATCGATCTGTAACTTGATAATCCGTCGATAATTTGAAACCCTCATTTTCCTTGCTGGAAATATTTATACTGAATGTACATATGGTACACTTCCGTTAGCTCTTCCTACGACCCTCGGGTCAGGCACTGACCCACGAAGGCTTTTTAAATGACCCACGACTGGATTTTTAACGTAGGACTACGTTCCTCGCAATGGGGTCTCAGGAAGGAAATTGATTCACACGCCAAAACACTACAAAACTTGGTATGGGAGATCCTCTATGTATCGGTAACTACATATGTTAAAACATAACTAATGTCTTATTTTAGAGATAAAGGGTAACAACAGAAGTTACAGAAAAAAAATGAAAATCGGAATTGTAGTTCAGAGACTACTGAGTCGCAAAGTTGGGTAGAAATACGCATGAATTGGTGACGCTCTCCTCTATATCTCGGTAACTACATATGTTAAAAACATAATTAATGTCTTATTTTAAATATAAAGGGTAACAACAGAAGTTACAAAAAAAACTTACTTAAATTAAAAAAACTTACGCGAAACTTCGAGAAACAAAAGAGTCACGCGAGTAAAGTGGTCCTACGCCTTTAACATCAGCAGCTGTTTGAAAAGACAGCCTCCCGTCATTTTTTATTAACCAGTTTTTTATATCATAAAGACAAAACAGAGAATTGAAAATATATAAAAAAATTAAAGATTTCTATAAAAATATTTTTTTATAAAAAATTAATCGATTTTCTATCGTATCACTTCAGCTGTCTATGACTCATTAATGTTGTTTGTATTCCTTGTTCATTTAAATAGGTGCGGTATTTGACTGTATCACTCCATTGATATCAATTTTTTTTGACGTCGACCTTTATTTTTTTATCTTCTCTTGGAAAAGTAAAAGTCAGCAGACAAAAAGGAAACATAAATTTTTTAGAGGATTTTAAAAGTGAGAACAAAAAAAAAAAAAGTTCAGCTGTCAAGTTTTTCTGTTATCAAATTTTCAGTGTTTCCAAATTATTGGCACCCTTCTTACCACACACCCCTTTCCAAGTGATACTATTTACTTAGAGACCCACGGGCTAGTCTATACTTATAAAAGGCAATGTTTGTGTGTGTGTGTGCGTGCGATGCCCAGACGAATCTATCGCACTTACAGCCTTGAAATTTGGCACACATGTAGTCTTAATGGTGACTCAATGACCCTCGAATCCGGAATAATTTAATTCAGAAATTTTTTTATTTAATGTTTTGTGTTGTTTTGGTTGATTTTTCGCACTAATTTATAAATAGAATGGTTTTGAATAATTGTACGAAAAAAATAGACACACCATCGAAAAGAGCATACGATTTATGTTCTAATGAAGTTAGTTTTGAATTTTTAACATAATTTACTGAATTTTGAGAATTTTTTTAAATAGTCAGTTTTGCCATCGAAGTTTTATTTTCGTTTTTAAATTTGCTGCATCCAACGTTCTAATAACACTATTATTTTCAATTTTTTCAGCTAGTAACTGCAATGGTTCTGTCGGATTTAAAACAAGAACGGTTAAAATATCTTTTCCCGTTCTTTCTTAATTAATTTTTTCCTGGTCAGTTGAAAGATATTTTTCCTCTAACGAGGTTTCTTCCCGCGACACCTCTCCGGAACGTTACGGGCAATTTCATTGGCTGAGGGTGAAGGGCGACATCATAAACTTCAATTGAATGACTTCGATTATTATTTTCGGATCGATTTTATATTTTGCTTGCTGTATAATAATTATTTTTACGTAGCAATTTTTAATATTGTTTCGGATTAATGTACTCTGTATTGCTTTTCTACAGTTGAAATGTCATTATCGCGAAGAAAAATAAGCGGGAAAATCAATAATGTATATTTTTTGTTTTGTTTTCAGAACTTTTTCATGTCATTGTGGGCGGTTTTTTTCTTTTTATTTTTCATTTTGTTGAAGTCCTGATTCCATGGGCAACGCCGTGCGCCGTGTATTAAATAAAATAATAAACAAAATTTTACTCACTTCTCAAAAAGGTTTACTGTCACTGCTCTACGTCGTGCAAAATACATAAATGCAGCAAACTTGCACAGTGTTGGCAAAAGAATGCGGTGTTTAATGGCATACAGCCCATCATTCACATTACTTCACTCCACGCAAATGGCGTGGTGGCACTTTATACCATTCCATTTTCCAACCCATCCATTCAGGTAGGTCATTTACAGACCGCTCAGCGCAAATCCATCTGCT